>CAIGQV010019088.1:4385104-4400571 GCA_903798115.1 Danio jaintianensis
CGGAGTACCCGGGGAAAACCCACGCGAACACGGGGAAAACATGCAAACTCCGCTCAGAGAGTACCCACTGGTTCAAATAGCACTTGAACCCTGGTTTTCTCGTTGAGTCGCCGTGTCGCCCAATCAGGGAGAAGGATAGGGGAATGATAGGGGAGGAGGGGGGGGTTTCCGAAAATGAAGATAGGGAATGAGATTTTTTTGGCAGGGTATTTATAGTGATTTGTAATGATCTGATTGGTTGGCTAATGGTTAGTGATAGGTATCAGCTGTCGTCGTTCATATCACGTGCTCCTCTCGAAATTAGTTTGTGAAACTTCACTTCAAGAGTTCGCACTTAGATAATGCTCGACTATGATAGCAGATTTGGCATGCTGTCCCGGGAGAGAACCCTGAGCTCGGAGATAGGTGAGCCCAAGGTTCCCGCCTGGTCAATGAGCATTAGGAGGGATACGAGATCAGGTGTTTCTCGAAAGCCTCCAAAAGAGCTATCTGCTCGGGACAGCAGCCGTGTATTCGGAGAACACCCCCCAAAAGGCTGAAAAGTTGCTATATCCGGCTGCTGGATATAGTGGCTGGGAAGGAGGAAGAAGAAGAGAGATGCAAGTCCCCGGGGGGCAGAGTATATATAAATGTATATGTATATAAGCATATATAGATATACATATAAATATGATGGGTTGGCCTTATATCTAGGGGGGGGGCGGTGACGTGACTCGAAACTCGAAGTCACAGCTCGGGAAGTTGAGCTAGATAGGCTGTCTCCGGCAGGAATCGGGATTTTTTTTTTTTTTTTAGGGTGAAGGGTGGGGGTGCCTGCCGGAGTAGGTGCTCGAGGACCGCCCCTGCGGGGGCTAGAGCTTGGGAGTGACAGCTGAAATATGTGCCCGCATACTGGGTTGTATTTGGACGTACATGTGCGAATGATTGACATGTTCGCATGTAAGCGCATACGAACTATCGATCAAATGCATGAAGCTAAGGCCGGGCGGGGGTGGTGACGTGACTCGTGCTCGAAGTCACAGCTCGGGAAGTTGAGCTAGAAAGGCTGGCTCTAGCGGGAGTCTGGGAAAAGGGATTGGGCGGTGGAGACTCCTTTTAGAGGGTGACGAGGGAGGCTTGGGGAGCCAGCATGGTGTCGACATGCGTCCGCGAATTTGAGTATGTGCGGACGCGTATCTACATCATATGCTTACCCGCTCTCGCGCGCTATCGTGCGCGCGTAGAACGCGCGCCCGCTCGGCGCGCGCGCAGGCATGCGACGCTGGGGCTGGGGAAGGGGCAGTGACGTGACTCGAAGCTCGAAGTCACAGCTCGGGTAAGATGAGCTATAATAGGCTGCTCGGGCAGGAGTCGGGAGGGGAGGGAGGGAACGAGACTCCTGAGAGCGGTGGGAAGCTAGGCGAGGTGACTGGGACTGCTGAAGTTGGGGAAGGAAGAAACAAGGCTGGGAGATATTTCATCTGGAAAGGGACTTTTGGGCTGCTTTGAGGTGGCTTTGGCTGAGGCGAATGTATGATTTGAAGGCATCGGATGACCACCTGCCTAGGGTTTGTATGTGATGCTGTGATAGCCCTTTGTGTGCTGCTGTGGTGGCAGCTCCAATTCTAAATGAGTGGCTAGAGTAGGATTCTGGTGAAAATCCTGAAAGGTGAAGGACTGCTTTTAGGTGTCTTTGGAACCAAAAGCGTGTGATTGGGTGGGATGAGTCGTCTAAAATAGGGGGAAGGAGGGGCTAGTGCTGAGGGTTATCCTGTAGTGTATGTATGCTAGGAGTGTTTGGAATGGGCGTGTAGAGGAGGGGATGTCAAAAATGTATATGTAGTGTCCTTTGCGTGATTGGTCTGTTTTGCTTTTCTTGATAAGGAAAGATATCGTTTCCTCATCGATGAGTGCTAGATCTGATATGGTGGGGTGGATGCTGGGGTTGAATTTTGACGTTATAGAAATTTCGGAACATCTAAGGAATCCGAAAAAAGAGAGTATGAACATGGCGTCAAGGGTTCGGTCAGAATGGGTAGATAAATAGCCTTTCCGTAGTGTGGAAATGCAATTGGATAGTATATGGTGTGTGATGGGCAGCCTGGAGTCTGGGAGGGAGGGGTGGGCTTTTTGGATGCCTTTGATGAGAAGGCTGGTTTGGGCATTGGCTATAGAATTTGATACGGAGCCATGTATAAATTTGTGAAAGAATTGGATGCCACTTAGTTAGCTTCTGATGGAGCTGGCTTGCATGTTTTTGTAAATGTGGAGGTAAGTGATGAATGAAGTTATGGTGAGCAAGGAAAAATTGGGAAATGTAGTGTTGTAAATGGAATGAAATTGTTTAAATGCATTCCAAGCTGTAAGATATGATTGTAATGTTCTGGGGGCTACTGCTGTAGGATAAGGGAGATGGATGTTTGGTGCAGGTGATGCATGGGGTGATTTATGGCAATATCATCTCTGAATAAGGAGGGACGGGAGTCGGATGTGGTTCTGCTTCTGGGGCGAGCATCCAGAATTTCTGTAACAGAAGACGAGAGAGAGAGTCAGCAATTTGGTTATGGAAACCGGGAATGTGTTTAGCTTTAATGATAAATTGTCTTTTTTTTTTTTTTTTTTTTTTTTGCAGAGGTCCAAATCAGGCGGCGGAGGAGCGGCATTATTTTTTGGCGAGGGTAATCCTGGAATGTTTCTGGCGGAGTCTAGAGGAGGTTCGGTTGGGGCGTGGCTTTCTTGCTGTTTATTTGACAGTCCGGGTTGATCTTATTCTGGCAGAGAGATGGTGGGCTGAGGGTATGGAGCGTGGCGTGGACTAGTATCCTGTAGGTTCCTCTTGAATGCAGTGTAGTAACGTGATGGTGTAGTAGAGTTTTTAACCCTTAAATAATCCTGTAAATTTGCTTGAAATGCAAATGTTTCTACTGCAGAGTCAATGGATGAAACACTATACTCCATTCGTCAGAAATGTCCTCTAATTCATCGCTGTTGAGCGGGAAGTTATTTGCTCGTTTCCTTGCCATTACACCACCGACCAACTTGCACGTGTAAACTCTCTCGTGACGCTCCTTGTGTATGGAATGGACGCATGAGTTGCCATGGCATGATTTTATTTATTTATATTTATTTATTTTTTATTTTTTATTTTTTTTCCAAAATAATATCAGTACTTAACTACTTTGATCGTAGTGAAAAATAACTATGCTTAGTATATTAACATTAATAACACAAGCTTATATGGCCGAAGTCATATTCAAGGTCATTGCAACTCTTGGTTAAAGGCTAACTGCATTTTCATGCATACCATTTCTCTACTGTACTTTATGAAAACAGAGACTGTTGTACTTGTTTGCCATTGCACTGTTTCGATCTCGCGATTTCTGAGCTCAGGAATCGGTTGGCGCTGCGTGTTCAGCTCCTCCCCCCTCCACACTGAGCTCAATAATCTCCAGAATTCAAACAGAGCGCTTATTTGTTTATGTTATTTAAATTTATATTACGTGCGTTTATCTAACCCTGTAAAAATACTATACCTTACATTGTCGCTGTTGAACTCATGTCCCAGTAAGTACCCAATGTTTTTTTTTTTTTAATTTCCTTACCTTTCTCTTTAAGATATCTATTATTTCCTTTCTCTCTTCTCTTATGCTTTAAGCACTCGTGTTTAACATGCTCAATTGTTACTTGTTACGACTGATTTGGTCCATTCACGTCAAAGAGAGGGCGGGACTGAATCTCGTTTTGAAGCTCCTTGGATATTGGTGGTTGTAGCACTTCTTTGATCCGGCTATTGGTTCAATGACATGTCAATCACAGAGTGCAGAGGTCGGCGGCGATTTTGTTTTCAAAATAGTAGTAATGTTTACGTACGTTACTCTCCCGAACGCGTTATAGATTTAGTGGTTCGGAATACTAAATTGAAATGATAGCCTTGTATTGCGTGGATGTTTATAAATGAATAAGTGCGAAATGGACTAAGTATTTTACTGAATTTGATTGCTTGGGTTCTTGCAGTGGAGAATATGGATCTGTGGACAGACGGGAGGCTTGAAGGGTGAGTTTCTTCAGTTATTGTCTTCCTTGGTTGTTGTCAGAAGTTCGGCTTATGCAACGGCTCAGATGCCGGAATCTCTGATGTCTGAGGGATTCTGGCAGAGTTCGTGGACTGTCAGCTTGCTGGAGATTGGGTTGAAGGTATGCGTAGGATGAGCATGGGAAGAGCAGGAGGTGGTGTAAATTGGAAGGAGAGGAAAATCTTTGACGGCGTTTTAGTTGACTTGTAGAAGAGCAGGTGGGCCAGCTGTTTTTTGCGGGGCTTCGGGCTTGATTTGTAGTCCTGGTGAGGCTGGGAGGCGCTGAGCTTCGGCTGGATTTTTTGGGAAGAGCGGGGTTCTCGCCGAATTGTTTGTCAGTTCTTTTCCGAATGATGGGTTTGGTGGTGCGGTGCTGTAAAAGTTTTGAAGCTGGAGCGTTTTTTGTAGCGAGAGCGGTCTTCAAAAAACGAAGATTTTCCGAAAATGAAGATAGGGAATGAGATTTTTTTTGGCAGGGTATTTATAGTGATTTGTAATGATCTGATTGGTTGGCTAATGGTTAGTGATAGGTATCAGCTGTCGTCGTTCATATCACGTGCTCCTCTCGAAATTAGTTTGTGAAACTTCACTTTGTGTTCAACAAAACACAAATAGTTTTGCAAAAAGTGAATTTTCATTTTGGGTGAACTATCCCTTTAAGATGTGTTCACATTTCTAGTTCAGTTCTTTTGGTACAGACCTAAAAAGAAAGTCTTATCATTACCTATAGATGCAAATAAAAATACTAAAATAAGTATAATATAGGATTTTATGTGTTATATTGTTAGCTTTTAATAGTCCATATTGATAAAGATACTTATGATAAAGCATACTGTATACCATATAACAATATTATGATTTACTGCTAGCTTTACATGTGGCTCTAATGTACTTGGAATATATTTTCCTCAAATCTACTGTTATAATTCCATAGCAACTGCGTAACTGTCAAACCAGCAGCATTTTGTAGTGAAGCTAGCCTTGAAAAATGTTGCCTTAAGTGAGGATTTTTTAATCAAGCTGCTGTCCAGACTCTCAGAGAATAGTGTGTATTATTAGAGTATAATGCAGCCATTGAAAGTCAATAAATCTAATAGAAAATACATAAAACGGCTCTGATTTGTCGGTAAAGTAGTACAAGCTTGCCTTTATCTCTTGGATCTATATTGCGTCAAAACCATTACTAAGATGTGTTCTTGGATGTGATGTATCGTAATTATATTACATTCACACTACAGCTTATGCAAGATTGAAGGCCACGTTATGGTCTAAAGCAGTGTTTCCCAACCCTGTTCCTGAAGGCACACCAACAGTACACATTTTCAACCTCTTCCTATTCAAACACACCTGAATCAAATCATCTGAACATTAGAGGAGACTCAAAAACCTAAAAATTAATGGTTTAGATAAGGGAGACATCCAAAATATGTACTGTTGGTTTGCCTCCAGTTATAGGGTTGGGAAACACTGGTCTAAAGAATGAGCTTGCCATAAGGGTGCATAAATAGGTCATTTTCTATTTACTGTTGTTTTTTCTTCTTCTTTTTCTTGTAATGTTGCATTTCAAATCATCTTGAGGGTTAATGTCAGCTTTAAATAGAGGTAGTTCATCCAAAAATAAAAAATTTCTAATACTGTAATTTATTAATTCCCCATTTTAATTCAAGATGTAGGTGACTTTTTTTTCTTTCTTTTTTTTCTTTTTTCCTTTAATGAAGAACATTAAAGAAGATTTTTAGCTGAAATTGTGGTGCTTTTGTGCTGATTCCTATAATAAAATCAACAGTTACCAGCACTTTGAGAGTCAAAAAACATATACAGGCAAAATAGAATTAATACCCATGGCTCCTGATGATACTTGGAGTTCTTTCAAGAAACTTTACATCATTATTTACAAGATTATTTACATCATTATCTTTAATACACAGCTTCGGAAAAGTTTGGAATGGAGAATGGAGAAGGATGCACAATATATCGCAAAATTGTCGTTATCACTATAATAGTATATGCAATATATGTATCACAGACATGTGTGATAAATTACATTTATGTTATGCATTGGTTGTTTATCTCAATTTGACCAATCAGATGGGGCCTCACTATCTTTAGCCCCGCCTCCCCGGTAGTTGCTGTTCTGCTATTGGCTGGCCAAAGATGAACCCAGAGCTGAAAACAAACACTAGTGGTGGGAGTCGAGAAGATGACAACAGCCAATCAGAGTCCGAATATCTGCTGAGGTTTTCACCCATTCATAGTGTTTTAAGGACTAAATATTTGCTCCTTGACACTGTTTTATAGTCTGAATTAGAATTAATTAGATCTGAAAAAATATATTTTACCTGTTTATTTTAATATCATTAAATAAATAGGTGATTTAAAAACATAGCTGATAAAAACAGCATTTTTCTAGGGAAATGTTATATTGTAAAGGCTGGTTTATACTTCTGCATCAAGTGATCGGCGTGACCCACAGCGCATGCCTTAAGCGTAGCCGTGCATTTATACTTCTGCATGCTGTTTGTGTTGCTCTGCAATAACACTTCCGAAACGCCAGCTGGCAGTAGGTTTTTATGTTCCTCTGTGTCGAGTTTCTTCGTGGGTGTTTTGTTTTTTCTGAACGCTACCTTAATGTACAAGTAGTTAAAACTCGCTCCAAGCCGACCAATCACAGAGCTTGCGCGACGTGTAGTTACATTTTTTGAGAGGTGCACGTCAGCGTCGGCCACGGCGAGGGCTATTCGACCACGCCGGAGCATATGTGTGCACTTGACGTGTATCGTGTATCGTGTATCCAGTATAGTGCAGCCCTACTGACTACAGTATTTTCTGTGTGCCGATTCTTTCAGTTCAGATAACTGGCAGGCCTGTTCTGGAGTAACTGGTGTGCTGAATAAGTTTACAAAAACAGCATCATGGATCGTATAAGCTGTACACTGGTTCATTTTGAGTCTGTGTGACTTTCTGAGTTTTGATTGTGGAACTGCTTTACATGGGTCAGTCAATTTATCTCTTTAAACTTTGCTTCCTGAGTTTGGGATATTTCGCAGAAAATATTTCTGATTTCTTTTGACCTGCATGTAAAATGACTGATTTTATTGTGTATTTTTTACTTTTTATTTTATATTCGCGGCACTGTTTCTGGCATTTCTTGTGTTGTTTTGCTGTCCCAATATACACACATATTTTACTTAATTTCTCATTACTTTTTTGTTCAAGAACCATTGGTCTCTTGTATATATATAAAGGAAACACTGAGTGAAACAAAAATAGAAGCTTAACGTATTAACCCTGTAAATTCTACTGCATCCTATTTGATACATTTAGGGTTCATACGGTCATGGAAAATTTTGACATGGCATTTTCCAGGCCTGGAAAAGTTTTGGAAAAACAGAAAAACACACAAAGTTTTGGAAAAGTCATGGAAATTAGTTTAACAAATATCTGTATACTTGAATTAGGGCTGCGCGATATTGAACAAATCTGACATTATGATATTTTGTATTTCTGTGATAAATATTGCGATGTGAATACAGTTTCACCAGATGATTTAACAGGTTTATTTGGATTAATTGGGGGGATTTTGTAGGGGAGTGACTCTCGAATAATATATAACAAATAAATTACAAGCAGAGATAAAATATAGTAAAGATAAAAGTGAATTATAGTTTTCAGGTGTTCACTATTTAGGTACAGATATTGAAGAATCAACACTGCATAGTCTTCATTGTATATTATTTAATCTTTATTAAAGTTACAAAAAATTACTTGTGGCCGGATGTTTTAAAATTTGAAATATTGAAATGTTCACGGCGGTGGCACAGTGGGTAGCACGTTCGCCTCACAGCAAGAAGGTCGCTGGTTCGAGCCTCGGCTGGGTCAGTTGGCATTTCTGTGTGGAGTTTGCATGTTCTCCCCATGTTCGCGTGGGTTTCCTCCGGGTGCTCCGGTTTCCCCCACAAGTCCAAAGACATGCGGTATAGGTGAATTGGGTAAGCTAAAATTGTCCGTAGTGTATGTGTGTGAATGAGTGTGTATGGATGTTTCCCAGTGATGGGTTGCAGCTGGAAGGGCATCCGCTGCGTAAAACATATGCTGGATAAGTTGGCGGTTCATCCCGCTGTAGCGACCCCAGATTAATAAAGGGACTAAGCCGAAAGGAAAATGAATGAATGAATGAATGAAATGTTCACACAGTCACAGGCCTTAAAGGGACAGTTTACTCAAAGATTAAAATGTACTCACTATTTACTCACACTTCACTTGTTTCAATACTATACCAGTTATTAAATTATATTCTTTTTGTGTTCATAAAAAAAAAAAAAAGAAAACTCATAAATGTTTGAAACAAGTGAAGGGTGTAATGAAAATGGCAAGTAATTTTTGGGTGAACTATCTCTTTAAAAATGCATGCAGATGATAAACCTTTACTCAATTATGATTAAACTCTATATTAAACTATAATCCCAACATTGCATAGCCTGCGATGTGACTATTGCGGACGCACACATTGCGATATCGATGCTGAAACGATATATTGTGCAGCCCTAACTTGAATATAAGTTAGTTGTCTTTACTTCTTTTCTGTCCTTGGCAAAAAACTTGCTCTCACGTTGTTAGTGCGGTGTAAGCATTATCAAAATCAATTGTACATAATTTTAAACAAACAATTTTACATGTTTTAAACAAATTTAAACAAAATAGATTGTTGCATGTTCTGTGATATGCTGTAATAAATTTGAACGTCATTGTTTTTCTTATTATTTGCCATGTATATGTAGACATTACATTACATTACGTCATGAAAATGTACTTGAAAGTTCTGGAAAAGTCTTGGAAAAATCATGGAATTTTAGTAGTAAAAATGTGTATGAACCCTGTACATTAAAGACTGTAAATGATCAAAATAAACAGAACAGTTCAAATCTCTTCAAAATCTCTTCTTATAGCATAAAAAAGCATGCAAAAATATATATTATCAAATATGATGTATTTGTGTTCAGTCAATCAGCTTTGGAGGCCTACTGCACTGCACTCTTTTGCCCAGCATAAAATAATCATAAAATGAAACATTTTAATGCCATCTATAAAAAGACAGATTATTGGGAGATTTAGAGCAATCAATTATATTTATATTCCTATAGAAAATAAAATAAAACAACTTTACTTTCAAGGTCGGCAGGGGGTGTTGTTGGGGGGAGGGCCACCTTATAATATAATGGTAGGGGAAACACTGAATTTAATTGGTACATGACATTTATTAAAATTATATTGATATATTGTTCAAACTCCATATATACCACCTAGCCCTTGCGTGTGATTCTTATTTGGTCATTGTGGCAGGTGCTTCTGCTCCAAGTGTCCTGACATGTGAAGTCATTTGTAACCCTGTGCTTGAATTGTGGCCTAAGAGGAAGATGTGCGTGTGTCATAATCCATGGGTTAATATTATTCTTACGTTATCTGGAGAGTCGCAGGCCGCCTGGTGCATGGCAGATGGTGGAAGCCCAGGGCACAGGGGTTTTACAGTAAGTGCAATAGTGAATGTGAGGACTATAACAATGTTTCCTTTCGGGAACAGCTTGCTTATTTCGATAACACAGAGTAAAATGTCTCTGCACGCTTACAGTAGCTTCTAAAAACACTGCCTTGTTATGAAATTGTAATGCTATTTCTATGTTAATTTCGTAAGCCACCAAGGTAGAAAATCTAAACCAGAGACTTTTTTTGAATGTCTATTATAATTACTGCCTATATTAGATTTTGTTTATTTTTGCCTTTGTATTTTGGTTTGGGGAGAGAGTACGTAACGATTATTTAACATACTGCTCTGAATGAACTATATTTCCTGAATGTTTCACCTTTAGATTTAGAAAATCCATCTTCTGGTAGCTTGTTATGTCCAATTTGAGGACAAAATGAGCCAACTGTCAAAACCAAATCTTAATTCATGGTTTAAAGATGAAACATCCCGTTTTGGAGTCTGCATCGATTTATGGTACATTTGCGAAAGTGATTTTATAAACACAGAAAGCAAATTAAAGGCAAGTGTCTACTTTAAAGGGGACATATTATGCAAAAATCACGTTAATAAGGGGTTTATTGTGTGGCAACAGTGTGTGAATACGGCCAGCCTCTAATGGTAAAAATTCAATAATTCTATTTTTTTATAATCACACTTTTTTTCTGCAGAAACACTTTGAATGAGATTCTGACTTTGTACATGTCATCAGAGGAGATAAGCCGCGCCCATTAGTGACGGCCTCTCCCTCATTGGCATATGAAGTTAGTCTTGTTTTTGAATTTGCCACTATGCTGACACATAGGCGTTTGTAGCTCCGCCCACTTTTGAAAAGAGCACAATCTCATTTGAATTTAAAGCGACAGTCACCAAAACAGCACAATTAGGATAAAAAAATCTTGCTGACAAATGGGTAAAATCTAATGGTTTTAAAAGGATAGTGTAAAAGTATAAAGATTTAACATAATTAATTATGCAATCAAATAATAGAAATGTTCTAAATACGCCTTACAGTATTTAAAATATTATTGTATATTATTTTTATATAACGGGCGGTGCGGTGACGCAGTGGGTAGCGCTGTCGCCTTACAGCAAGAAGGTCGCTGGTTTGAGCCTCGGCTGGGCCAGCTGGCATTTCTGTGTGGAGTTTGCATGTTCTCCCTGTGTTCGTGTGGGTTTCCTCCGGGTGCTTCGGTTTCCCCCACAAGTCCGAAGACATGCGCTATAGGTGAATTGGGTAAGCTAAATTGTCCTTATAGTGTATGTGTGCGAATGAGAGTGTATGGGTGTTTCCCAGTGATGGGTTGCAGCTGGAAGGGCATCCGCTGTGTAAAACATATGCTGGATAAGTTGGCGGTTCATTCCGCTGTGGCGACCCCTGATTAATAAAAGGACTAAGCCGAAAAGAAAATGAATGAATGAATGAATTTTTATATGACACCCCACATTAAAAAATTCTGTAGTAATGTATAGTAAATACAGTAGTGTTTTTGAACTATGCTATAATCATAGATATACTAGATGTCGCCTGGCCTATTGTTGTCTATTGGAAGGAATGCGTCAATAGAGCTGCCATTTTAGTACAGGGTAGCGCTCCTTTGAAATGAATGCGGGACCAAGGTGCAGTGGAGGACTGTGGCCATCCAGAGCCAGAGATATACACATATATACATATATCTATGATCGGGAATTTTCCCCCGTGGTCAGTACGCAAGAAAATGTAAAAAGAAAATGTAATTACGAAAATTATAATTTTACATCACTTTTCTACGTCGATGGATAAGTGACCGCACGGGCATTGCCGATAAAGAGTGTGTGTTTGTGTGCATGAAAATGTATTACCCTCCCTCCGTGTTAAATTTGATCTAATCCGTGTCCTGAAACACACCCCCTCTCCCGCTTTCACTTCTCATTCTAACGGAGGGAGCGATTCGTTTGTGAATGAGTCTCCGTTATGAACGACTAGTTCACTTAGCCGACAATAATACAAGCGTCTTGTTGTCATATTTCTTTTTCATTGTTTGCTTATTTTATTCAACAAACTAGCATAAGCCTAGAATTCTGTGCAAGTTGATGCTACTTTGCCTTATGATCAGTGCAGTAAGAGACTGTATTATCATTAATGTTACTTGTTGAGCACAAAAGTTTGTAACATGTAAAAAACGAAATCTTACCTATGAAATGTTCTGCCTTTGTGCTTTGTTTTCTTTGTTTGCTCGTTACTACACCCGTAAGCAGCGCTAAAGTCCAGCATCTTCACACTGTCTCGACTAGTGCGGTTAAATGATGTTTGTCCTGGGAGCACTGTTCAAATGTGGCGGCGCTATTGACGCATGCTGAGGGTCCGTATGCGATATCTAGTGTATATATCTATGTGCTATAATAAAGGACTTATAGTTGCTATGGTAACACAGCTATAGTAATATAAACAAATGGCACAATACTGTTGTTTTCTACAACTATATGGTATATTATTCTACATTACAGTTTACTGTAGTAAAACTAAAGTATACTACAGTATCACAGTTTATCAGTTCACTATATTTTAAAAAAGAGTTGTAAATACTATAATAGATACAGTATAGTACACTTTCATAGTTCAGAAACTTTACTATAGTTCTATATTACTATAGTATTTTTTCATGTGGGATCCTAATGGCTTTCTATATTACATATTATATTACTATATCATTACTGTAGTATTTTTTCATGTGCGATGCTAGTGGCTTTCTTTTGTAAATAATTTTAAGATGTATGATGGTTATTATTTTTTGCTCAGATTTTATTAATATATATTGTTATGCTATTATTAAATATATTATATTTTTGCTTTGTTAGTGTTTTAAATAATGCAATTATAGAATTATTATTGTTTTAGTATGTTTCTTCTCTTGCTTTTCTATTCATTTTTGTGGTTATGGCGTTAAAATATTTGACTTTATAATGCTGTATAATTGGTCAGAATCTGTTACTAATCTAGATGTGATACATTTCTCCACTGCATTTAATAATTGTTTGCATTTTTGATCTTTAATTGCATTTATTAATACAGCTGGATATCCAGAGAATCTGTTGTGTCATTAGAATAAGTAGAAATGATATGTGTCTGTCAGATTGAGTCAAATATGGAGGAACAGATAGCAATCACGTGCTTCACACTTCTGTGATGAATACTCTGCACATGTCAGAGAACACGGCACATTAAAGCCACGTTCACTCACGTGTGATGAGACAGTTTTCTCCCTCGCACACTTCTGTATAATCATTGCAGATAATCCACTGAAACACGCATCCTTTAACCTGCATCATTTATTACAGTATTAAAAGAAACGCCTGTGTTTTTCTGCCAGTGGAGGATTGTTTTCATGTGGTCATATAAACGGAAGCTGTGATTCACTTCAAAGGACATGAAATGAGTGTTTTTGCACAGTCTGATTCTGAAGTGTTTCTCCTGTGATGCCTTTGAGATTCATGGTAATTTATATCCTCTGAGCATCCTGAATAAACAGGGATCTGCTGTATATTGCAACCCTCATACTAGTAGCTTGAGAACAGAATATATAGTCATTGTTATCAATTTTAGGAGGTTATATTATTTTATTAGTAAAACAATATAGTGTGTGTGTGTGTGTGTGTGCGTGCGTGCGTGCGTGCGTGCGTGCGTGTGTGTGCGCGTGTGTGTACTTTACACTCACCGGTCACTTTATTAGGTACACCTGTCCAACTGCTTGTTAACGCAAATTTCTAATCAGCCAATCGCATGGCAGCAACTCAATGCATTTAGGCATGTAGACATGGTAAAGATTTAAGTGACTTTAAATGTGTCATGGTTGTTGGTGCCAGATGGGCTGGTCTGAGTATTTCAGAAACTGCTGATCTACTGGGATCACGCACACGCACAACCATCTCTAGGGTTTACAGAGACTGGTCCGAAAAAGAGAAACTATCCAGTGAGCGGCAGTTCTGTGGGCGCAAATGCCTTGTTAATGCCAGAGGTCAGAGGAGAATGGCCAGACTGGTTCGAGCTGATAGAAAGGCAACAGTAACTCAAATAACCACTCGTTACAACCGAGGTATGCAGAAGAGCATCTCTGAACGCACAACATGTCCAACCTTGAGGCGAATGGGCTACAGCAGCAGAAGACCACACCAGTGCCACTCCTGTCAGCTAAGAACAGGAAACTGAGGCTACAATTCGCACAGGCTCACCAAAATTGGACAATAGAAGATTGTAAAAACGTTGCCTGGTCTGTGTCTCGATTTCTGTCGCAACATTCAGATGGTAGGGTCAGATCTTTTCATGGCTACTTCAGGCAGGATAATGCGCCATGTCATAAAGCGCGAATCATCTCAGACTGGTTTCTTGAACATGACAATGAGTTCACTGTACTGAAATGGCCTCCAGTTACCAGATCTCAATCCAATAGAGCACCTTTGGGATGTGGTGGAACAGAAGATTCGCATCATGGATGTGCAGCCGACAAATCTGCAGCAACTTTGTGATGCTATCATGTCAATATGGACAAAAATCTCTGAGGAATATTTCCAATACCTTGTTGAATCTATGCCACGAAGGATTAAGGCAGTTCTGAAGGCAAAAGGGGGTCCAACCCGGTACTAGTAAGGTGTACCTAATAAAGTGGCCGGTGAGTGTATATTATTTATAAATTGTTATTTATATTATTTATAGTACCGTTGATTAACCATAATATTGTGAAGAATGGAGTTTATAATGAAGTAAATAATGTATGGGAATGTGTTTCTAATGTTTTTAATTGTTGGCATTTTCATTGTGTTCTTTGGTGAATTTATGAAAAAGAAAGTGATGATGATTTATATGATTTTATAGTGATTCTTTGAACAAATCTGTCTTCTTTGATTATGGAGATGATGTTTTTGTAGGTGGATGTGATATTCCTTATGATGTTATTCATCATACCTAATTGGCTTGGATTGTTTTAATGATTGAGAATTTAATTAATGATGTAATGTGATTGACAATTGAAAAAGAGGGTGGAGGGAGAAATTAGTTTCACACACTGAAGAAGGCATTGAGAATGTGAAATAAAAAATAGAAAATCATGACCTTTTGAGTTGTACTTTATATTCCTCACAACTAATTTATAGTTTTCATGTGTCGTCCACCATTAGGAAATACTGTAGAAATTTTTTTTGCTCTGTTAACCATCATTGATAAATATTTGAAAGAGAAAAGAATATCACAGGAATGCTAATAATTTTGACTTTAACTGTATATTTGTTCATACGCAGATAAGATCATTTGCATTCCGCATGGTTGGTTGCTTAATTCTTTGTTTATCAAACGCATACACACAACGGATGGCTCAATTGATATTAAAATCAATCAGACGTTTACCACACCAACGACAATGTCCCACTTGAAAAAAAAAAGACATTAGTGTGGGCAGCAAGATGATATCAACAAAAATCCATAATATTCCTGCTAGGGCAGTGCAGACTCCGGGTGTTGCGTTGTGTGCCAGAGAAGGCCTGCGGGATGAAGACGCTGTGTTTGCATTATTGTAGCAGGTCAGTGCTGACAGGAGATGCAGGCTGTGCTCCCTAAAGCCCTGCTGTCTTTCCTGCCCTGCCCTTCTGTCATCACCTGCAGATGGAGAACAGTACAGCAGGGTGGAGGAAAAGCTGCAGATAAAAGAATGATTTTATCTTTTCACTCTTGGTGGCACAGCATTTGTTTCAAGGTTTTTTAAAATTTATATATTGTACTAATGTGACTCAAGAAATGGTACTTTGATTAACATGCTGCAGGTAGCAGTGCATGAATCTGGAAATAAATAAATACATTAACATAATAATAGCATCAATAGCAATAATAATAATAATAATAATAATAATAATAATAATAATAATAATAA
>CAIGQV010019088.1:4402576-4414173 GCA_903798115.1 Danio jaintianensis
GAGAGAGAGAGAGAGAGAGAGAGAGAGAGAGAGAGAGAGAGAGAGAGGGCAAACATCAGAACTATTCACGACCATTCCAAATATGGTCAAAACTGAGCTTTTAATAGGCGTAATCCCTGTGCTTATAGTTGACATCAAAATTATTAGCCCTCCTGTGAATTTGTATCTTTTTAAAAAATATTTTCCAAATGATGTTTAACCCTCTGGGGTCTGAGGTGATTTTGGGGCCCCTACGATGTTTTGACATGTCCTGACATTTGTGCTTATTTCAGCTACTTATTACATAGAATTGGCCAACATGTTTTATTTATTTTTTTGTATTCAGCACAAACTGTGCTACAATGATATGTGAGAAATATTGATGTACAATGAAAAAACATTTTTGAAAAAAACATATTATGCATGGTTAGTAGGTTTTGGAGAAAAAAATGTCGCTGAAATAAGATCCAAAAAACCACACTGAATGGGCCTGAACAAGACTTTTGAGTAACCAGTCTTGTAGGCTAGAATATTTACTTCACAATTATGTGAAAATTATACTGTTCTCTCATTAAAAGAAAACATTACAATGATTTACATTTTGTAAAGTCAGTCTTTGGGTCAGATACTGTATGCGGGGGAGTTACAATGGCCATGAATAATTCACACCTGGAGAGACAAAAGACAGTCCCCCACTAGCTAATGTTCACCCATCAAGGGCAATGTCCAGCTGCAAAAGCTAGCCCAAACTATTTATAAATGCTTGTTGTATTACTTGCTGTATTATGACCATGTAAACACTCTGGGTAAACGATGTATGTGCACTTATAACATACAGAGCAAGGATTTTTTCACAGTATTTCCTATAATATTTTTTCTTCTGTAGAAAGTCTAATTTGTTTTATTTTGGCTGAAAAGAATCTTCTTTCCGTTGAACTGAAATTAGGGAAAAATATACAGGGGACTAATAATTCAGGAGGGCTAATAATTCTGACTTCAACTGTATAAAACTGTTTCTAGTGAATTTTTGAACTTACCTTAGCCACCTACTATATGCATAACCAAAACATTTCTTGACTTTTTATCGACTGAAAATACATGATCGTAGTGGACAGTAGAAGCATTCAAATTAAGATGCAGCTCACATTTTTCCTGCAGAGTTCGCATCCTCATTACTCATTATTGAATGAATATTAAGTTTCAGCCGTTCAGCCTTCAGCAGCATTTCTCTTTCTTTTAATCTCCCTCTGCATTGCTACTGGAGAGTTGCACATATTCAAACATACAGTACTGTGAGTCCTTCGAGTGCAGAGTTTGACCTAGACCTTGACTCTCTGCACTTTCTCCAGTGTCCAGCTGAGCAAAGGTCATACCTACGTGAACAGAAGCAAATATATATATATTTTTTACAATCTCTGGCTCCGCTCTATGCAGATAAAACTCTCCCACTCGCTATTATTTCATTTGGCCCCCGAGATGACTTCTCCCCATTCACTCGAATCAGCTTCCAGCAGGCAATCAGCGTTCCAGTGCTATCGTGTTTCTGAATCGTCTAAGCCTTCAAGGTAAACGCGCAATCAGCGATAAGAAGCTCATTCAGTTTTCTCCAGTGAAGCCCCTTCACACATTTTTAACTGATGGGCTCTGAGCGCTGATGGATTGGGGCTAGAATAAGAGCTATTTTTAGGCGACATCAATTTTTAAAGGGGACCTATTATGCGTCTTTTTTACAAGATGTAAAATAAGTCTCTGATGTCCCTCGAGTGTGTATGTGAAGTTTCAGGCAAAATACCCCACAAATAATGTTTAATGATATGTTTTATGATGCGATATGACTATTGTTTCACCAGATGATTTGAATAGGTCTGTTTGGGAAAATGTCATTAATTTTGATCCACTGCTCTGATGAAGTATTTTTCTATGCAGTGGATCTGCATAAAATATAATAAATTACAAGCCTACATAAATATGACAGAGTAGGGAGTCTAACAGTATTCAAATGCAATAATTGAACAATCAAACGTTAAAAAAACATAGTTGTCATTGTATAAATAATTGTATAAAATTATATAAAAATATTATTAAATAATATCTTTATCTTTTAATCTTTAATAAATAATCTAATTCTGCGATGTGACTATTGTAGATACACACATTGCGATAGCAATGCTCAAATAATGTTTTTTGTTCAACCCTACTACTAATTATACCAAAACTGTACAAACTATTTTAGTACCTTTTGAATTGACATCGCCAGTTTTAAATGGTGGTACTAATTTGTAATGCAGGAAGTGCAATCACTGCTATAAATTTTGTAAACATTAACCCAACAAAGGAAGTCTTAACAGATGGTAAAAAAGCAACCTCCACTCAACCTCCAAAAAAATAAAATAAATAATCGATCCATTTCCAACCCAAGATGCCACTAGAGTAAACCTTTCTCACTGCAATTCGATTCATCTAATGAGTGTACTTGCCATTTGTGTGCAGACCTCTATGGGTTTGGGCTTCTCAAAGACCTTACCTTGTTTGACTGACCTTTTGTCTTGAACTCATTTTGTTTGCTAATGCTCTGGAAAAATAGTGAGAAACTCCTTAGAAGTAGCTGTCTGGAGTTACATAGAAAAATGGTTATGAATACTAATAAGGTGATTAGTCCTTAAAATGTGATTGGATAGGGCGTCCAGCCGTTCCAGACAGCAGGAGACTCCATTAATTTGAGGAGACAGCTGATTAGTCTGCATATTTTATACTTTTTTAGGTTAAAAAATGCCTTTGTTGATTTTAATCCCAAACTAATCACCTTAGATTTATCATAAAATACATCATTTTTTTTATGCCAGGGATATTTTACCACATTAAACAAAGGTATTGATATTTTGGAAGATGCATCTATTATGACCAATTAGATTTAGCTGATGTCATTTTACAAGCAGAAGTCTGCGGCATAATGAGCTTAGAAGACTTTGCGATCCGTTCTGCAAGATCAAGTCGCTTTTTAATATAATCTGCATCTTCTCCGTGAACCTTTAAAGATTATTTCTGCTTTGCTCAGATGTTTTGAGACAGAACGTAATGAGGGTGACCAGAGAAGTGCAGCAGGTGAACGTTTCAGTGCTTTACTTCAATGAAGATCTATTGCTTTGACAAGTGAATATGAGTTACTGGGATCTGTCTCCACTTCCATACCAATGTGTGCGTATGTGTCCAATGGTGTCAAATCAGGCTATTATCAACTACTTATTTTCCGTAATGAATTTTCACCTCTCTTGGGCATCCAGGTATAGCCACAATAGAGGAGCATCACCTTGTGTCTGAGGTGCCCAGGATTCCATTTGCAGGTGACACACAATTCAGCTGCTGGCATATGGGTGTTTTTTTTCTAGGAAGAGTCTGTGCCAGATTTTGTATCCACTGACATTGCAGTGGAAAGCAAGTTAATTTTGTTTTGTGTCACCTGCGTGGAGGTTATTCTCTATTTGAGAAGTGATTCTGGAAAAGGTTGTGCAGTCATCAGGCTGGTAATCAAAAGGTGGCTGGGTTCAAACTAGATACACTGCTGCATAAAGGTTTGGGGGTTAGAGCGTTTTTAAAAAGTTTGTTTTACTGTCAATGAAATTAATACTCACTGTGAAAGAAATCTGTTAATTGACAGTTTCCTGTAGCTCATGATTCACAGGTCTTTTCTCTTTATTTTCGCTTTTGAATTGAATTGTGGGACCTTGATCTCTGTTCTGTCAACGTTTGATGCTGAATATTTTACTCTGCAGTTTAACAAACTAGGCCTTTCTGTGTGGAGTTTGCATGTTCTCCCCGTGTTTGCGTGGATTTCCTCCGGGTGCTCCAGTTTCCCTTACAGTCCAAAGACATTCGGTATAGGTGAATTGAATATGCTAAAGTGGCCTTAGTGTATGAGTGTGTGTGGATAAGAGAGTGTATGGGTGTTTCCCAGCACTGGGGGTTCACAAGTTAATGTACTCTCAGTATTTGCAGCTGGAAGGGTATCCGTTCATAAAACATATGTCAGAGTAATTGGCGGTTCATTTCACTGTGGCGAACACTGATAAATTAGGGACAAAACTGAAGGAAAGTGAGTGAATGAGTTTAACAAAGTGACTTTTATTGGTATTTATAGTAGGGATGCACAGTAATTAAAATTCTGGGCTGAAATGGAAAATAATGGATGCACTTGGCCGAAAACTGAAACTAAAAATGTTTTGTAATAATAATTTTTTATTAAGACCTTTTAAATTGAACACAATAACTTAAATTATAATGATTTTAACCTGTTAGCCTGTTGATTTAATCTATTGGTAAACACCGACATGTTCAACTAATAGTGTTTCAGTGGGGAGCCGTTCTGGTGATGGTTAACAAGCGAATAAACTAACCTTATTTTATTGACAGTGAATGAGGTGAGAGGTGTCGCGTTGCCATGACAACACAGTAGCACTATTGTAAGTAGCAGGAACAAATATATCACATAGAAATGCCTCTTGGTGCGTTATGGTGAGCATGTAAGGTTTATGCATAGATACGTATACATGAGCACAATATCTAAAGAGCTGAATATTGAGCTATTTTGAACTTTTATTTTGGTGTGTGCTCAAGGTAGTTGACTGTACACTTCAATGCTCTTGTGCATTGGTCTGTGCTAAGCATTGAAATGAGTGGGTTTCATAGCGCAGCACTTTCCACATCCAGTGTGAAAGCTGCTTCACACTGTGAAGTGGCTATGGCTGGAGGTAGAGTGAAACTATCCACTGAACACTTCTGGGAAAGGTGGCAGCAGCTCAAAATTCAGTGCATCCCTAATTTTTTTTTATAGATGTTTGAAACAATATAGTGTACAAAAAAATTATATATAAATCTTTAAAAAGACATAAAAAGTACTGTCAGTTCATTGGACGGATAGTGTACTGTAATTTACATGACAACATTTTTTTTCAAAATACTAAAATGTCAACATGTCAACTTAAATTTCTTTTAAGTAACATTAAAGAAAGCGGAACAAATGTATCTTGTGTTTCATAAAAATGCTAAGGAACAAAATTGTCTTGTTTCTTGAACATCAAAAATGTGATTTTAAACATTATTGCAGTGGTAAATCTAATAAACATAAAAATCTTCTTGAGTACTTGGTTGTTGTCCAGATGTGCTGTTTAAGACAAACACACTCTTTCCAGAGAGACGCTTTCACCCATCGCTCACTTTTGTTGCTTTCTTTTGTGTAGCTATGCAGGAGTGATTGTAGACTAGTTGCATCACTTACACAATCATTCTGCTGTAGTTGGGAATGTTTAATCTTGACAATGTGTCAACACACATCAAGAATGCTTAGGGTTGTGTTTACACTGATTTGAGCAGAACAGGAAAAGTAAACGGAGACTACAACTTTGATGAGACAGTGCTTGGAAAGATATACAGTAGGAGTTTGGAAGATACAGTGGGGAAAAGTATTGAACACGTCATCATTTTTCTCAGAAAACATATTTCTAAAGGTGCCGTTGACTTGAAATTTTCCCTGGATGTTGGTAACAATCAAAGAAATCCATATATGCAAAGAAAAACAACTCTAATTAGTTTACAAATTAAGTTATGCCTAATAAAATAAAATGACGCAGGGAAAAAGTATTGAACACATGAAGAAAGGGAAGTGTTAGAAAGGCAGTGAAAGCCCAGACAGCTGCTGAAATCTCTCAGTAGTTCTTCAGCAACCCTCTGCCATCCGTCACTTTAAATGAATATTAGCTGCTTCTGTCCAACATCTACATTAGCAGGATGATGAAGATGAAACAAGGGTGGACATTTCAGCAAGACAATAATCCAAAACACAGCCAAGGAAACTCTCAAATGCTTTCAGAGAAAGAAAATCAAGCTGTAGAATGGCCCAGTCAATCACCTGACTTGAATCCAGTATAAAATACAAATTAAAGATCAGATTTGATAGACGAGACCCACAGAACCATCAAGATTTTTACACTCTGTTGAAGTCTGTGAAAAATTCATGTGACTTCATTCTCCATATGAGAGGCGTCTTTAAGCTGCCATCACCAAAGCCTTTTATATTGTTTGTATTGTTTGGGTTTTTACCAAAATCTGGTTCAATTTCATGTAAACAGCTCCTTTAGAAATATTATTCCCAGGAAAACAACATGACGTGTTCAATACTTATTTTCCCTGCTGTATTTGTTGTTGTATTTACCAGTTATTCCAGAATTTCCGGTTAGAGGTCCCAAAAAAATTATAAAACATGGTACATTTACTTTTTCTTAGGTATACATTTATTTGAGTAAATGTAGATTTAGTTTAAGTTTATCGAAACAATTGAAATCTGCCAAATATACTTGCATTGTTAGTACAATCTATGAAAACCAACATACAATCTATGTTGCTTCTCAAATAAATTTGTAAATGTGTCCTTTTCTAATTGGATACAAATACTTGGAATAAAACGTGTGTATAACTCATGTTCATTTCAGAAATAATGTTTGGAACTGGTAGCTCCAAAATAAAATGTTCACAAACATCAAGATGATGTTTATGTCCCCTCTCACTCCACAGTCCTTTAAGCATGACAGTATTCAGAACAGAAAGAATAAAAGAAATGACTAAGTATAAACCAAACAGAAATCACTGTGTTATTTACCATAAACAAAATTAATTATAAACGTCATGCCTAACAAAACTGAAACAGACGGCATGTTGTAAATGCAATATACAAACAATTGCACGCCTTTCCCAATTGGCACAAGTTTAAATGTTTTGCTTGCTTAATGTTAATTGCGACTAAGAGTAATATGTTTGCCGTGTACACTTTAAAAACCAGTTGGCCAGATTTTTGCTGCAATTGGGTCACATTTCACTGGACAAAAGTTGGAGCACAAACTCAAATATTGCTGTATTGCTGGTACATTCTTACAAGTTCTCATTGTCATGTGGGAGCTGATAGAGTATGCTGAAGCTTACTGTATGTGTGTTTTATAAGAAAGCGTAGGTGCTGCTGTCATTACCATCTAATGTCCAGGTTTGAGGTTTGAATCGCAGCAGTACAGCACACGGTTTATAAAAGACCTGCAAGACTTGTCGCTTTCCACAGGTTTCCTGCGGTGTGACCGTCTAGCTCATTTTGACCTATTCAAATAGTCAAGTGCCTGAGTTAGTCAGCTTTAATCCTGCATACTAATTTTTAGAAATCAGAAATCAGAAGTTTTAAAAGAGCAGCTCATATACAGGCTTTCCCAGTTAAGGAGACGGTCATATTGGAAGATGTTTTATGTAAGGCAAAATACACTTTTAGGGATAGTCCTCTTGTAGCAACATTAATCTGACATAATATAAATTTCATGCTGTTTAATTAAGTTAGGATGATTTGTCAGGATGAGCAATGGTGTCAATCCAGGAATGTGTCTTGTTTTGCTAAATCATGTTAAACGGTTGGGCATTTTTGCTTGGTCATTGTGATTTTGCCAACAGTTTTGTGCTGCATTTGGAAGTTAATAGAAAGTGACTTTTATTTGCTAGTTCAGTTTCTGAATTTGAACTGAGGGAGCAAAAAGGCTTACAGTTTGAATGAGGGAAACTTAAAGATGGACAGATGGATGAATGGATGGATGGAACAAATGAATTACCACAATGAACAACAGATAGATAGATAGATAGATAGATAGATAGATAGACAGACAGACAGACAGACAGACAGACAGACAGACAGACAGACAGACAGACAGACAGACAGACAGACAGACAGACAGACAGACAGAGATAAACAACAAGATGGATGGATGGATGGATGGATGGATGGAACAAACAAATGACGTAACGAATGTACAAATGACAGACAGATAAAACGATGAATGGATAGATGGATAAAATTACCACATGGATGGATGGATGGATGGATGGAAGGAACGAATAAAGGACATAGCACATGAATAAATGACAGACAGATAAATCAATGAATGGATAGATGGATAAAATTACCACATGGATGGATGGATGGATGGATGGATGGATGGAAGGAACGAATAAAGGACATAGCACATGAATAAATGACAGACAGATAAAACGATGGATGGATGGAATTAATAAATAACCACATGGATGGATGGATGGATGGATGGATGGATGGATGGAATAAAAACAACATAACAAATTAATGACAGATAGATAGAAAGAAAGAAAGAAAGAAAGAAAGAAAGAAAGAAAGAAAGAAAGAAAGAAAGAAAGAAAGAAAGAAAGAAAGAAAGAAAGAATTCACTTTTAAATGCTAAATAATGCTTCTGACTGACGGAGCCCAAAGCAAAAGGGTGTAGAGATGAGGAAATATTGAGAACGCTCCACCGTGGCCTACATAAATCATAAGAGATGATGCGATTGAGCATCGTCCCTCCTGTTCATTCTTCTCACAGCCTGTATATTACTTGTTAGTCTCTCTGTTTGATATGTCTCTGTTGGCATCTGATTGTCGGATTTATGTGAATCCTTGGAACTCAAATTCTTTCCAGCTTCACTAGGCGTGCTTCAATCCTGCAAATCACAATAAAACAGGAATATTTGATCTAAGATCTTGTCAGTAAAAATACAGTTTGGGTTGTGAAAGAAGAAAGAAAAAAGTAAACCTGAAATCTTTGAAACTTTTATGCTTATCTCTGACTGTTTTGTACCATATTATGACTGAATAATAAGTAGGTCAGTTTAGGCTGCATTCAGCCGTTTTTGTTTCTGTTAGCTTTATGTTTAATTAATTGGTTAATAAATGATTACAGCTCAGAGCAATGTTTTATATCTAATTGTTTATTTTTGTGGCAAGTCGCCATGTTATAAGCGCAATAATGTACACATTAGGTTGGGCTTTATTCTATGAAAACTACTGGCTAGATAATAATAATTCCTTACATTTATATAGCGCTTTTCTAGACACTCAAAGCGCTTTACACAATGGGGGGAATCTCCTCATCCACCACCAGTGTGCAGCATCCACCTGGATGACGCGATGGCAGCCATATTGCGCCAGACCACACACCACACACCAGTTGATTGGTGGAGAGGAGACAGAGTGATGAAGCCAATTATGACATGGGGATGGTTAGGAGGCCATGATGGACAGAGGCCAGTGAGCAGATTTGGCCAGGATTAAACCCCTACTCTTTTTCGAAGGACATCCTGGGATTTTTAACAACCACAGAGAGTCAGGACCTCGGTTAAACATCTCATCCGAAAGACGGCACTCACTGAGCAGTATAGAGTCCCCATCAGTATACTGGGGCGTTAGGACCCACACAGACAGACCGCAGGTTGAGCACCCCCTGTTGGCCTCACTAACACCTCTTCCGGCAGCAACCTAGCTTTCCCATGTGGTCTCCCATCCAGGTACTGACCGGGCACAGGCCTGCTTAGCTTCAGTGGGCGACCATGTGAGAGTTGCAGAGAGCTAGCTGCCGGCTAGATGTACATTATCCCTTACATAACATACCTTGAAGTGTCTCGATTGACCAATCAGAATCAAGTATTCCACGTAGATCCATGTAATAAGCATGAATAATACACAATTTTAGAGAATATTGCATTAAAACTAGAGTGCTTAACTTTAATTTGAGCTTATTTGGAGTTTTTTTTAAGACGCACATTAAAAATTTTATTAAATAATTTTTTTTTTTTAAATAATCTGTTTTAAAGATCTTTATTAAAAGATTTTTTATAAAAAATGTAGTCAAATGTGGCTTTAATAGTTAGAAAAAAACTGTCCAAGGCTGACACTTTAAGTCCGCATGAACCAGAAGTTGCTGAGACTTTTATTTCAGTATGTTGATGATGTACTTCCAACTGAAACGGAATATTGAGTTGGGTGCAGGGCTTTCTTTTGCACATAATTTACTCATAGCAAACTAACAGTAAGAGGGACGTGGTTAAGGTTATTAATATACAGTTGCTATGGAAGCTCTCAGGTTGATGTCAACAGAGAAGGAGCCACTGTTAAAAGCAAATGGTCTGATTTTTATTGAAGATTACCAAAACAAACAAAATTTGGTTGATTAACTTGCATGGATTAATTAATTAACTACATGCTGCACGACTACACACGATAAAAGATATCTTCATCATGTTAAAAGAAGTTTTTGTGCTAACCATCTGCGACAGCCATGTGCAAAATTTCTATTTTCTATTTTAGTTTCTGTTTCTGCCATGTCGCAGCAAAACAACAGCATAAACTACTATGACAGTTATCACCTCAGGTTCAGATTATGTGCTTTATTCTGTGTTAAATGCTACTTTTGCTGAGTTTGAATGCCATTATATGTGACAATTATTGCCGTACTGCAAGCAGCAGCAAATAGTTTACCTCAGATCTTGAAAATAAAATAACTAGCAAATGGTTTGAAGTCAGAACTTTGACTTAGGCTGAGTGATTTTGTTGGTTTAAACTATGTACTTTTAATAACGTTAAATATGTATAATTAGATTATAATTCTTACCCTTTGGTTGGAAGTGCAGTGGATGATATTTAAATGAATGCTGGTATTTAAGTGTTTCTGTCTTGTCGTCTGTCTATCTATTGTTGACGCTGGAATATTGTCGCGTCGCGTGTAGTTATAACACGGTGTTAGAATAACAATGTGAGATAGCAAAATAAACATGGTAAGTTTTGATTTCTTTAAGGAAATTATTGCACAGGAAAAAAATGCCTCGATGAAATCTTGTCCTTTTTTAAGATGAAAAATTCTCAAAAGGAAAAAAACAAATTGTTTAGATGTGATCTTATTCTTAAAACAAGCTCAGCAATGTAAATGTGGTTGCTTGCACTTTATAGCTGTCACTTATTTTTTGTAAAATGTAGCTTAAAATAAGATACAGATTTACTTGGTAAGAGCATGAATAACCATTGTGCAATGTGTTGTAAAGTACTTTTTATCGTTCATGGCAAAGAACAAGATCTATTTTGTAGAAATCAGATTTTTGGACTTCCTTAGAATGACGTTTTTGCAGTGTGATCATTGGTACTCGATTATACAGTGCTGATTAATGCTATCCGAACAGCGGCCCCTCGTGCCTGGAGCAAGATCTCGTCTCGCGCACAATTTCACAAGCTGTCGGCCAGAGACGAGTGATGAAAGAGGCCATCCATCACCCCGGCTCTCATAGAGACCAGAAGACTTGCGTGTATGATTGTGTTGCAGGCAAAAGCCCTGAGCATCAGCCGGCCGTGTTACGCCTCGCTTTCTGATGAATGAGTGACATCACAAAGCTGCCAGACGAAGAAGAGACGGTGTCATATCATATCGCATCAGATAATGATGTTTACACTGCAGAGAGCGCAACAGACGGAGACGTGTGGACATATTGCACCTGGTAATTAGAAAACTGGAGGGTTTGAAGGAACGTTCTGGGTTCAAAACAAGTGTATGGAATAATTATAGCTGTAAATATGTGAATCATTCACTGATTCAAATGATCCGATCAGAGTAAGTCACCAGTTAGAATTCACGTATTTGGTCAGAACAAGTCTTCCATTAATAGCTCACTGATTCAAATGATTCGATCAGAGTAAGTCACCAGTTTGGAATTCATGTATAATAGTTCACTGATTCAAATGATCCGATCAGAGTAAGTCACCAGTT
>CAIGQV010019088.1:4423107-4435607 GCA_903798115.1 Danio jaintianensis
GGAGGACCTGGAGCATGGAACTCAGGTGGATCTGGAGCATGAAGCTGTGGTATGTCTGGGGGTTTAGGATCAGCAGGCAGATATGGGTTAAACGCCCTCCGTGGGTCTGGAGGTTTAGGTTCAGGACGTACTGGCGGTTCACCGAACCCCAGCGGATCAGGAGGCTTTGGTTCAGAAGGTACTGGCGGTTCACTGAACCCCAGCGGATCAGGAGGCTTTGGTTCAGAAGGTACTGGCGGTTCATCGAACCCCAGCGGATCAGGAGGCTTTGGTTCAGGACGTACTGGCGGTTCATCAAACCCCAGTGAGTCAGAAGGCTTTGATTCAGGAGGTACTGGCGGTTCACCGAACCCCAGCGGATCAGGAGGCTTTGGTTCAGAACGTACTGGCGGTTCACCGAACCCCAGCGGATCAGGAGGCTTTGGTTCAGAAAGTACTGGCGGTTCACCGAACCCCAGCGGATCAGGAGGCTTTGGTTCAGAAGGTACTGGCGGTTCCTCGAACCCCAGTGGATCAGGAGGCTTTGGTTCAGGACGTACTGGCGGTTCACCGAACCCCAGTGAGTCAGGAGGCTTTGATTCAGGAGGTACTGGCGGTTCACCGAACCGCAGCGGATCAGGAGGCTTTGGTTCAGGACGTACTGGCGGTTCACCGAACCCCAGTGAGTCAGGAGGCTTTGATTCAGGAGGTACTGGCGGTTCACCGAACCCCAGCGGATCAGGAGGCTTTGGTTCACAACATACTGGCGGTTCACCGAACCCCAGCGGATCAGGAGGCTTTGGTTCAGAAGGTACTGGCGGTTCACCGAACTCCAGCGGATCAGGAGGCTTTGGTTCAGAAGGTACTGGCGGTTCATCGAACCCCAGCGGATCAGGAGGCTTTGGTTCAGGACGTACTGGCGGTTCACCGAACCCCAGTGAGTCAGGAGGCTTTGATTCAGGAGGTACTGGCGGTTCACCGAACCCCAGCGGATCAGGAGGCTTTGGCTCAGAACGTACTGGCGGCTCACCGAACCCCAGTGAGTCAGGAGACTTTGATTCAGGAAACACTGGCAGTTCATCGAACTCCAGCGGGTCAGGAGACTTTGATTCAGGAAACACTGGCAGTTCATCGAACTCCAGCAGGTCAGGAGAATTAGATTCAGGAAACTCTAGCAGTTCATCGAACCCCAGCGACACTAAGGAATCACAAGTCTCAAACAGTTCTTCGTGGGACTCAAGTGGCACCTCCGGCTTTTCGAGGGACTCAGACGGCTGCTCTGGCAGCACTGGGGAGTCACACGGTCAGCCATCCCTTCATGGGGCTCAAGTGGCACCTCCGGCTTTTCGTGGAACTCAGACGGCTGCTCCAGCAGCACTGGGGATTCACACGGCTCTGAAATCCCTTCCTGGGACTCAAGTGGTACCTCCGGCTTCTCGTGGAACTCAGATAGCTGCTCCAGCAGCACTGGGGATTCACACGGCTCTAAAATCCCTTCCTGGGACTTAGAAAAAAAAAGTCGTGAACTTGACCGACGAGGATAGGAACGGAGCTTGAGTTTGGCTTTCCTCCTCTTGTTCTGCTGTGGTTCCTCCTCATCCAGAACAGAAATAGTGAGGGGAGAGCCCGAAAACAAGAGGGCAAACTCCATAAATGAGTATAGGCCCAAATCCTCCTCATAATCTGGCATATGACGGCGACTTGGGTCTGAAAGTCCTCCCTTAAAAAAACATCATCAGCAGTAAATCTGGATAACTGCTTCTCGGGGCCAAGTTCAAAAACTCCGCTATGTATCGCTCAACGGAGCGATTACCCTGCTGGAGTCTGATGATCTCATTATCTGCTGGATCCATAGTGGCTTGTTCGTTCTGTCACGTTACCGGGAGGTATTGCAGACGGGACAAGAGGTAGGATCCAAGTGCAATTTAATAGTGAATCATCTTACAAAAACTGGACAAGGTGCAAAACAAATAACAAAATAACAAAACTTGAACTAAGACCGGGAACTAAGACAAAACATGAGCAATAACAAACTATACAATACCACAGAAACAGGGCTAGGAAATCATGACGACATTTAACGAACAAGCAAAGACAAGACGGGTGCAGGGTATATTTATAGTCCATACAATACTGTGGTGAACGGGTTGCAGCTGCGGAAGTGATCAGTGTAAGTGAAGACCGGGTGTGTGTGACAGAATGCTGGGAAATGTAGTTTGTTATGATATGTAGTTCACCAGCGATCTCTGAAGTCCTTGATCGCTGGTGAACATGACAGTCCGCGGGGTCTTAAAAAGTCTTAATATTTCTTCAATTTCAAAAACAACATAAAAGTCATAAAATTACTGAATTATTGTGTTGTAGGTCTTTAATTATTTAAAACAGGTATTGTTTTTCCTACACTCAACAAATTATTTCTGTCTCTTCTTCAAACTACTTATTTAAAATGAGCTGAATCAACACAATTCTTGAGTTTTTTTTTTTAAGGGGGAACAATGTTTAATTGAAACTTAATTGTTTTATGTTCAATCTATTTAAATTAGTAAAAACAATTAAGTTAACCTAATCGATTTGAGCTTGGACAACATGAAGGAATTGTATGGAACCCAGCATTTTTTACAGTGTATGTCCATATAAAGCTACCCAGTTGGGCTGACACCTATCCAATCACCAACAATACATCTCAATAAAACTTTTAACAAAACTTTTTTTTTATTTACTCTTTTCACCAGTATGGTTTATTTATCTTCCTTACAATAACATTTGTTTAAAAAGTTCTCCATGTATTTATGGCTACCTGGTGAGGACATTGACCTGGTATATACTTTTAGTTTATTAATTTATTCATTCATTCATTCATTCATTTTCCTTCGGCTTAGTCCCTTATTTATCAGGGGTTGCCACAGCGGAGTGAACCGGCAACTATTCCGGCATATGTTTTACGCAGTGAATGACCTTCCAGCCGCAATCCATTACTGGGAAACAATCATAAACTCTTACATTCACACACGCACTCATACACTACGGCCCATTTAGATTACCCAATTTACCTACTGTATACTGCATGTCTTTGGACTGTGGGGGAAACCGGAGAACCTGGAGGAAACCCACACGAACACGGAGAGAACATGCAAACTCCACACAGAAATGCCAACTGGACCAGTGACCTTCTTGCTGTGAGGTGACAGTTAACTACCTTTAGTTAACTGCTGTGTAACTACCTTTTTTTAGTTTATTATAGTTTTTAAAAAGAAATGTTAAAAAAAGTGTATGTAAACAACTAAAGTTTGCTCGTTTTGACACATTAGTTAAAATATGTGGCTAAGAAATAGCTATATTAGAATTTTTCTGATGAGGTAAGTAAAAATCTTTTCATTAGATTGGAAAAAAATCTTAGTGCTTTTTTTTCTTTTCCAAATATTTCCCAAATGATGTTTAACAGAGCAAATAATTTTTTACAGTATTTCCTATAATATTTTGTCTTCTGAAGAAAATCTTATTTGTTTTATTTCGGCTAGAATAAAAGCAGCTTTAAAGCTTTTTAAGGTCAATATTATTAGCCCCTTAAGCAATATTTTTTTTCGATTGTCTACAGAACAAACCACTGTTATACAATGACTTGCCTAATTACTCTAACTTGCCTATCTAATTAACCTAGTTAAGCCTTTAAATTCCACTTTAAGCTGAATACTAGTATCTTGAAAAATATCTAGTAAAATATTATGTCAGTGGGCATTTATGTGTTTGCATATTCTCCCCATGTTTGCGTGGGTTTCCTCCGGGTGCTCCGGTTTCCCCCACAGTCCAAAGACATACGCTATAGGTGAATTGAATAAACTAAATTGGCCATAGTGTATGTGTGTGAATGAGTGTGTATGGATGTTTCCCAGTACTGGGTTGCAGCTGGAACGGCATCTTCTGTGTAAAACGTATGCTGGATAAGTTGGCGATTCATTCCGCTGTGGTGACCCCTGATGAATAAAGTTTTCATTTTTAAAAACCATGTTTAAGTGTATACATGGTCTTGCCCCTAAAGTAGTCTGTGAGTTGGTACATAAATTCAGCAGTGATGGGGCAAAGACTAGAGGAGCAGTAAGTGGGAATTGTAGAATCCACAGATGCAGAACCACTATGGGTCAGTCATTCTTTTCAGTGAAAGGTTCACATCTATGGAATGCCGTGCCTGTTGATTTAAAATTACAATCAGAACTCCCAGTTTTTTCTGTAGAGCTGAAAGAATGGTTGAAATCCTTACATCAATGTGAACATTAAGTATTATTCTTTCAGGTTGGTCAGGTTTGCATTTCTCTTTAGTATGCAGACTGACTTACATTTTATGTTTGTGGCTCTGTATATACTGTACATGTTTGTTGTATTGTGTTTTTTTTTTCTTGTTTGTTTATTTTTTAATTTTTTTATGTAAAGCCTAACCAGGGACGAGGGCTGAAAATTAGCTTTATGCTATATGCCCTTTGTACGCAACATCGGTTGTCTTTGTATAACAATGTCAAGTGTATTGTCCCTGTTAAATAAACAAGCAAATAAAAAAAAGGGACTAAGCCGAAGGAAAATAAATGAATGAATATTATGTGCTGTCATCATGGCAAAGATAAAAAAAAATAAGTTATTAGAAATTTGTTATTAAAACTACTGTGTTTAGAAATGTGTTGAAAAAAATCATCTTTCCAATTAACAGAAATTGGGGAAAAAATATACAAGGGGGCTAATAATTCAGGAGGGTTAATAATTATAAAATGTACATTTCTGACACTGGTTCATGAAATTCACAGTCTGGTTTACACGCTTAAAGATAAACCTGTGTCTCTTCTGTTTATTGCTACTGCAGATTTTTTTTGTAATGATATTCAGTCATTTGCGATTCCTGGGGGGGTTAGAGGGAAACATGGCTGGCAAACAGATGCACAGGCCTGGAGATGCACCTGTTGCTGTACTTTGGGACGTGGCCTTCATTCCTCCTGCATCTCAGATTGTTCTGGGCTTTAAAAGGCACCAGAGCAAATATGTGTCATCATTTTCTGCTCGGTTTGTCAGGCTGCCGATGCCACATACATCTTTCTGGATGCAAAGCTTTTCTCCTGTTGAGAGCAAAAGACAAGAGCAATGACAAGGCAGATATTCAATAATGAGAACGAATTTGTAAATTATGACTGTGTATCAATTCACATTTCTGCAATAGTTGATATAGTTGAGTATCTGTATGTTTTATTAATGATTTCAGCTTTGAAATGCATTCTGTAGTATTGATAATTCATCCTTCTTTCCATTAAAATATGCCATTACTGGAAGTAATGATTAATCATTGAAGGATTTGTCGGACTGTTTCAAATGATAGCTCTTAAGTTGTTAAATGATTCACTAGGCCTAAGGCTAGATCAAAAGAATTATTAAGAGTTCATAAAAAAATTATTTGATCATTATTTTAACTGCATTATGATTAAGTTGTAGGTTTTTTATTCACTAAATGAATCGGTTGATAAGAATAATTTGGTCATAAATCAAGAAAAGTTAGCAAATTGTTGGACCAAACATAAACAAGAGCTAATGATTCTTATGAACCAGTCCTTATGAACCAGAAAATATTCATAGGCAAGTGTGGTATAATTTATGAACAAATGATTCTTATAAACTCTTTTTAGTGAATGAAAATCATACATTTTAACCGGAGCATCTGATTCATATACAAGTTATTCTTATGTACCATTCTTGCGTTTTGGTGAATCAATTGCATATACTGTAGCACAAAGGAATTTTGATTGACTAAAAAGAATCAATTCATGAGAATCATGTGTCCATAAATTATATAAAAGGGGTTAGGCTGTGTGTCTGTTTCCTCCGGGTGCTCCAGTTTCGCACCACAATCCAAAGACATGTGGTATAGGTGAATTGAATGAACAAAAATTGGCTGTAGTGTATGAGTGTGTGTGTGAATGAGTGTGTATGGGTATTTCTCAGTACTGGGTTGCAGCTGGAAGAGCATCCACTGCGTAAAACACATGCCGGAATAGTTAATGGTTCATTCCACTGTGGCGACTCCGGATAATCAGGGACTAAACCAAAGGAAAATGAATTAAAAGAAAATGAACAAGTGCATCTGATTCATGAACAAGTTATTCTTTATATACCTTTTTTTTGTTTTGTTTTTTTGGTGAATCAATTGTATATAGAACAAAGACTTTTTAACTCACTCAAAAAAACCATTTGTCCACAAATTAGACCACAGTGTTTATTGGTTCACATGAATCATTTGTTCGTGAATAGAGGCCTGTGGAGTTCTGTTCATAACTCCTGTCATTGCTCACATCTCACATGACAAATGAATAGAGTTATTAAGTTGCCAATATTTTGCAGCGCATGCACCTTTTACCTTATCACATTCAGTTCCTCCAGCAAATCCAGATAAAGCATGACTTGATTCAGCGGTCCACAAAACACTGGCATGGTGTACTAATTCGATCTTCAGGGAGTTAAGAATGGACGCAAAGATCATTCAGTTGAGCAATTGGAAAAATCAATGGTTTTTCCCAACCTTATCTGCCGATAAACTGGTAGACATGCTTATTCTTGACTTCTTATCTCTTCATGCATATGGTGCCAACAGCCAGTAATGAATGCATAAAGTATGAATGCATAAATTGGGTCAGAGAATGGACAAAAGTAACCTTGCCCAATGTCATTCCTCCTCGCTGCCCAAAGGGAGCGTGCAGGTAGACAGATGGCACAATACAGCCTGTTGGCACCAGGCAAGAAGAATCCACAGTAGTGCTTCTTAGAGCCCAATGCTGGGATAAACCCTTGCTAAAGGTCTTCCAAGATGCCACACTGTTCATTACAGACTCCAATTTGGCCACCAGCCTGTTCCCTGCTTTGTCTCCAGTGAGTTCAAAGTGAGCACAGGTGGCCTTTCTTATTGGTTTGTTCGAGCCTCTTGAATCATCTGAACTTCTATTGTTCCCTTAGCAGATGACAGCGGTGAAAAAAAAAACAAGGCTTTGCTCTTGCACATCGCTGACAGCTTGTGGCACACAATGAGAGATCTGAGGCATGTCAGAGAGTTTGGGTTTTGTTTCACAACATGGTCATGTTGTGAACAGTTCCCTGGGGTTCCTCGTGACTGCCCGGTACCTTCTCTGACACATAGTGTTGTAGCATCACAAACTGCTCTGTACTTGTTGGTACAGAACCAGCATCTGGATGAATTAGACTGCAGCTCTGCACAAGACGTTTGGCCAGAGGAGAACTGGGCATGCCCAACTGAGCCTGGCTTTTCTCTTTCACTTTCATGAATTGGTGAATTTTTTTCCTCGTCACTGTCGCCACTGGCTCGTTTGGTTTGGCACTTGTGGAGCTGCGCATCATTGTATTTTGTTCTTTAGTGTTTAGACTGCCAGCAGTGACTTTTATATTACACTGAACTGTACAAAACTGAACTTCAACTCTGAAAACTGGACTGAAGCAGTTTCAATTTACTAGAACTTCTATGTTAAGCTGCTTTGACACAGTCTACATTGTAAAAGTGCTATAGAAATTAAGATGAATTGAATTGAATGATTTAACTTTCCGCTTGTCTTGCCCTGAGCTTCCCCCCAAAGATTGGCAGGATGGTTTTAAAGTCACTGGACGAGTCTTTGAATTTCTGACTTGTTCAGGTGGTACGAGTCTCTATTAATTATTTAGAACATCCTAATCAGATTTCAAAGGAATGAATTTGAAGCACAGACAGTAGAAAACAGGTTTTGAAGATCCCAAGAGATTGGATGTCACATGACCTGAGCTTTTGGGATTGATTTATTTCTGAACAAAACCCATAGGGAAACAGGTTTAGGCATAATTTGGTAATCCAAAATTGGCTCATGCTCTTAAGTGTGAATGTGAATTTGAACCAGGAATTTCAGATAGCTAGGTAGATTGATTGGTGGATGCATGGTAACGATATATCTCGTCATACTGCCCAGACCTGGATGAGTAGATAGATGGGTGGATTGAAAGAATTTGGTTGAACAGATTGATTTGAAATGTAAAATTTAATGTTTTCAATTCTAAGTGTTGCAAACCCTAACTGGGGTGTCGCAAACCAAATGCAAACTGAAGACTTTTCTCAGCTCCATTTGAGTTTCACACTCATAGACGAGTGTCAGGTTGACTGAAAGAAAGATGTGCCTGTAGTATAAGCTGATATAGTTCACTGTGTAGTTCTCAGAAGGGGTTTTGAGATGGAGATGTGGGTTTTTATGTGCTCTGAAGTCTGATTTAAAAAGTCTCCTGCAGGTTTTAATTCCACCGGGTGTAAATCTCAACGTGCAAATAGTTCTCTTTTCGCCTTGATTTATTTTTCTGCCATTTCTGTCCATCAAAGCTCTGACCCCACTTGCTCTACTGTCAAATGGGCTTGCTCAAACTTCTCTCATTCCCTCATTTGGTACTTTCTTGTAAAATGAATCTTTTGACTGCTTCTTTTCATTATTCACCAGGTGGTGTTTTTTTGCTCTCTCTCCAGATTCTAGAACTTAGAATCTAATTAGTATCTGTAATCTTTACTCTCTAGAGGACTGTTGTCAGTAGTATTGCATAATACCCTCTGGTATCTGTGGTTGGATTGCTGGTGAACAATTAGAGAAGATGTTTATGAAGAAAACAGCGAGGAAGATGATGACGTGTCATGTAGGAGGCCTCTCGCCTTGTGGTTTCGGGCTCTAATACGTATTTATAGTTTAAAGTATCAAGAAGTTTGGGGAAAAAGATCACAGTCACAATTTTGCAAAAAATGTCTGTCTGTCTGTCTGTCTGTCTGTCTGTCTGTCTGTCTGTCTGTCTGTCTATCTATCTATCTATCTATCTATCTATCTATCCCTCCTCCGTCCTGTCTGTCTATCGTTCTATCATTTTATCTATCATTTTGTTCTATCTGTTGTTCTATCTATCTGTGTATTCGTCTATCTATTCATCTATCTTCATCCATCCATCCATCCATCTATCCGTCCCTCCTCCGTCCTGTCCCGTCCTGTCATTTTATCTATCATTCTGCTGTTTTATCTGTTGTTCTGTCTATCTGTGTATCCATCTATCTATCTATCTATCTATCTATCTATCTATCTATCTATCTATCTATCTATCTATCTATCTATCTATCTATCTATCTATCTATCTATCTATCTATCTATCTATCTATCTATCTATCTATCTATCCTCCGTCCTGTCTGTCTATCGTTCTATCATTTTATCTATCTATCTGTCCTATCTATCTGTGTATCCATCCATCCATCCATCCATCCATCCATCCATCCATCCATCCATCCATCCATCCATCCATCCATCTGTGAGCATATTTTTCATTCTACCTATTCTCTACCCTTCTATAATTTGATCTGGCCTTCTGCTCTCTCCATCTTTCAGTCAGTTATCATTTAATAATTTTATTTGCCTATATATATATATATATATATATATATATATTGTAAGGTATAAAGATAAAATTGCAAGAGATAAGAACTAAACTACTGATTAAAAAGAAGCTGATTAACGAATCGAACACCTCAGTCTTACATATACCCTTGACTTGCTCAAATAGTCATGTCTTTTTGATTTATTATCGCGCACAAGAATGCCATTGATATTTACAGTAGGCTCTGCCAATATCTGTAACTCTGGTGCCTGCGTTAGCTTAACCCGAAGCTGCTTGGTGCAGCAAACTTTCCAGGACATCGAACAAGCACTCCCATCCTGTCTAAACACACTCCATATCCTTCTGTCCTCAGGAGAAACATGAACCAAATCGGCTGTTGTGCAAAAAGACATCAGCAGATAACAGCTTGGGGATTGAAGGAATGACCTACTGTATCTATTTTACATTTACATTTAGTCATTTAGCAGATGTTTTCGTCCAAAGTGACTACCAAGTAACTTTTATTGTTTGTTTCTAAGGGTGGTTTGTCAAACTCACTCACCTGTATGAAGCACATTTCATAAATGCACTGGGTTTTTTTAATGAGAGGTTTAGTGATCGTAAGAAAGTGTCTAGTGAAAATGTGCAAAACTGGTGCAAGTGTCGGTTAAAGTGTCAGAGAGATGAGAGTGTGTTGGTTTGTCATGCCCACTCACCTATGTGAGGCACACTCAGAATTGCATAAAATTTTGAGGTTGTCGTGTGGTGTGGTGGGTGGGAGAGAAGAGGGGTTTGTTCACAGGGGTTTAGGTGATTCTAGAAGAGATGGGTTTTTACTGTACCTGTTTTGCCTATAAATACAATGAAATCTATTTGTTATTCCAAAATCACAGATTGACTTTTCACCTTATCTAAAGACAAAAAAAGAGCAGAGAAGGCAAGTGTTATCTTCAAATTGGATTATTGGCTTTGTGTTCTGATGGTCCTTTGATTTAAACTTAAGCTAATGAACCTACTGTAGTGCTTGCACCATTTATCTGCTTTTCCGTTGTGGTAGAGGGCAACTTTAAGGTTGGTTGAGCTTTATTAGATTCAACAGGCCTGACTTTTTCTCTCTGAGGAGGCTTTACACATTTCAAGGAGCTTTATTTTGGCTGTTAACTTTACTGCCCTTAGCAAGCAGCCATGAAGAGTAGTTAAACTGAAGGGGGAATATTCATGTTGAGCTAAGATTTGGAGGAAAACTTGGGGAGAAAACTATTGCAGCATCTTCCGTTTGCACTCTTTTGTCTGGGTTTAACATGCAGCCAAATCACATGAAGCTTCTTTTTCAGTGTTAGAAGTAAATATCTGATGATATCTGTCGCCGTTTTGTCATCATAATTAATATCTATCTAACTGTTAATTTTACAAAGGGACTTTTATTCATTTGTTGCCGTTTGAAACAATATTTTGTGTAAGAAAGAATATATGTAGACATAAATCCATAAAATCACAAAAAAAAGTACTGACAGTTCATTATGCTGTATTTATATTGTAATGTACATGAGCAACCCAGACAATATATTCAGGGTGTCCGTTAGGGAAAAAGGTCTTAAATTTCAAAAGCAAAATTTTAGGCCTTAAAATGTCAAATATTATGTTGTAGGTCTTGAATCATCTTAAACAGGTCTTGTTTTTGCTTTGTCCATGTTAAGTTTCCCAATTGAGCCGATCCCCAACAATACATGTCAATAGAACTTTAAAACAAAAGTAAAATTTTTCACTCTATTTACCAATATATTTTAATTATCTCCTTTAGAATAATTTTTTTAAAGTATTTATAGCTACCTGGTGAGGACACTACACAACTACAGTTTGCTTGTTTTAACACATTATTTAAAATACGTGGCTGAGAGAAAATTTAATTAGAGTTTTTTGAAGAGGCAAGTAAAAATATTTTCCATTCATCCAAAAATCCTTAGTGTTTGGCCTATATACGTCTGAAATTTCATTCATAATGGTCTTAAAAAAAGTTTTAAAAAGTATTAAATTTGACTTGAAACCTGCAGAAACCCTGATATTGTTTCAAATAAATAAAAATCACTTAATCACTTATAAATAATTACTAATTCCATTTTTTTAATATACAACAAATAGCTATATACAGTTGAAGACTCTATTATTAGTCTACTATTATTAGTCTTTCAAATATTTTCTGAAGAGATTTTTTCAACACATTTTTAAACATAATAGTTTTAATAACTAATTTCTGTTGTCTTTGTCATCCTTTGTCATCCTGATAAAAAAAAAAATCACAGGAGTGCTAATAACTATTTATGTATACATAATGGGTCGATGCATATTTGATGCACTAAATAATAATAATTAAATGTGAAAAAGGTCATATAAAACAAGATGTTTTGTAACATTGTATAGACTTAGTAATGTAAAAAGCCAACTTGTTTAGACATGTCACAGGTTTCACACTAGATCAAGTCCTTTAGTATTTCTGGCTGTTTCAGGGACACATTTTAGCATCAGACTAGAGAAGAGTTGATTTTTTTACATTTCTTGCAAGATTCAACAAGTGTTACAGGTTCTGTGTAGAGATGTACTCTCTGCCTCCTCAAACCCTGTAGGTTTGATTTGGAATGGATTCTGTAAACAGCCTGACAGCTTTTGCTATTGACTGTAACACCCGAGGCAAAAGCAGCGCATTGAATTTAAAGTGAGCTTCTGTTTCAGTGCCCGTGGCACAGGAAGTGTAGCTGGAGACCCTGTGGGCCGACCCGTTCATTGAATAAGAGAAAAAAAATACACTGCAAATGTCAGAAGCCTTAACACAGAATTTCAGCTTCACGGCACAGGAATATTTTTAATGAACCGACCTCACTGACTTATTTTAGCACAGTTCATCCATCTCGTCTATTTCTGATTTCATATTATAGATTAGCCATGCTTGCAAGAGATATTTAATAAAAATGAGTAGGTTTTTTTTCAATCATCATATACTCTGAAAGAAGATTTTCCCTAAGGATTTTGATGGGATTGTTTTGCTAGATCTGCTCTCATGCGTGACTGTGATGCGTATGTGCATCTTAATGTGTCACAATCCCTCCATATGCTCAAATACTAATGG
>CAIGQV010019088.1:4439456-4450862 GCA_903798115.1 Danio jaintianensis
CTAGTTATGTCCTGTGAGAGACTAGTGATATTCTGTGAGAGACTAGTTATGTCTTGTGAGAAACTATATTTTTGAGAGACTAGTAATATCTTTGAGAGACTAGTAATGTCTGTGAGAGACTGGTTATGTCCTGTGAGAGACTAGTGATATTCTGTGAGAGACTAGTGAGAGACTAGTTATATCCTGTGAGAGACTGCTTATGTCCTGTGAGAGACTTGTGAGAGTAATTATGTGCTGTGAGAAACTAGTGATATTTTATGAGATACTATTAATATCTGCGAGAGACTAGTAATGTCTATGAGAGACTAGTGATGTTATGTAAGGGTATGGTAAAAAACTAGTGATGTCCTGTGAGATACTTGTGAAAGACTAGTGATGTCCTGTGACAGACTAGTGATATTTTGTGAGAGACTAGTGATGTCCTGTGAGATGCTTGGGAGAGACTAGTTATGCCCTGTGAGAGACTAGTGAAAGACTAGTTATGCCCTGTGAGGGACTAGTGATGTTCTTTGAGAGACTAGTGATGTCCTGTGAGAGATGAGTTATATCCTATGAGAGACTAGTTATGTCCTGTGATAGATTAGTTATGTCTATTTTTCTTTTTAAATAACGTTGGTTTGATGCGCCTTGGTCCACTCTCTCACGCTGGTCCAGCGCTGCCTGGCAAGGGGATTTACATTCAGACTAAGAATGCAATGATTAAAATGGAACATGACTTCACGCTTTACTAAATCACTTCTGTGTTGATTATGTCAAGACATATTCCTTCATCAAGTTGATCTCTCAACATGTATGAAGGACGTAAAATCCTGCCAGGTGGAAAAAACGCATTGATCTTAATTTGGTTTGAACACGAACAGAGGTGGGCTGTACTAGTGAAAAGTAAAAGTACCCACCCCCATTACGTCGGGCACCAGACCTTGTTGAAGCCCAGACAGTCAGAGTAGTGCAGAGAGTGGACCAAAGCGCATCAAACGATCGATAATTAAAAGAAAAGTATAATACATATATAGCAAGAAGGTAGCTGGTTCGAGTCCTGACTTGGTCAGTTGGCATTTCTGTGTGGAGTTTGCATGTTCTCCCCATGTTTGCGTGGGTTTCCTTCGGGTGCTCCCGTTTCCTTCATAGTCCAAATACATGCGCAATAGGTGAATTGGGTAAACAAAATTGGCCGTAGTGTATGAGTGTGTGTGTGTGTGTGTGTGAATGAGTGTATGGGTGTTTCCCACTACTGGGTTGTGGCTGGAAGGGCATCCGCAGCGTAAAACATATGCTGAATAGTTGGTGGTTTATTCCGCTGTGGCGACCCCTGATAAATAAGGGACTAAGCCGAAGGAAAATGAATGAATGAATGAATGAATATTAGACACAAATTTGCTGCTTGTATTTGCACCAGCTCTGCGATGCACGTCCACAATTCACACATTGGTTCAAGTCAAGCTTTGCAGTCTCTGTGGTCAGTCCATTACTTCCACTGTATCTGTTCACCTCAGGGAACAGAACCAACCCTGTGACGTCAGACACAGTGATATTTCAAGATGGTGGCGCTATAGTAAAACATGCCATTTTCTTCAAAATGGTTACATTAGTCGGGTTGGTTAAATAAATTTTCATTAAAGTGGAAATCCACTTTAAGAGACAGAGATGGCAAAAGTACACACATCCTTTACTCAAGTAGAAGTACAAATACTCATGTTTAAAACGACTCATGTTTAAAAGTTGAAGTACTGACTATACTTTTGTACTCAAGTAAAAGTAAAGAAGTACGGCCTGAAATATGCACTTAAGTAAAAAGTATTCATTACTACAACCTGTTTTAGTTTCACGGTGGTAACTACACTGCACATCATGTATACATCTATACAAAATAACTTACATTTCTAATTTTTTTTGTAAATATTGTTGCCAATTTCCAGCTGCAAATAAGCCAAGCAACATCACTCTACAATATTGTCCGAAAACACTGCTCAAAAAGTTGCCCTGTGTCTCATCACCTGGACACAAACCCTAACTTTACGGCTGTTAAAAACAACAGTTGCCATACTTGTTCATATACTCTAAAACTTAATTATTTTGCCTATATGTTTATAGCTAATACATTTCTTAAATTTAACACTTCATTTTGTTCAAAACGTATTTCAGTTTTTTTCTTTTGATAAAACCAAAAAACTGAATGTATTTGACTACAATTTTTTTTGCATTATTCTAAAGCTGCTTCATTTTCTTCACACAGCAACACTCATGCAGCTCATATGATTTTATTATTTGTTTTTTTGTTTTGTTTGTTTGTTTTCAGAGTATTGTGTATTTTTTATTTAACAGATAAAGTTATTAATGCTGTTAATACATTTTTAAATGTTTTAGTTCAGCTTACTTGATCATTTTAAGGCAATCGGTTTCCTAATATTTTCCTAGCAATGTGAACACTAATAAGAAGTTAACACAACTAATTCAACGGTACTGAAGTTTACTTTATTAAGAAGTTGTAAATACAAATGTTTTAAGTTATGCTCACTTAAAATGAATACTTAAAAATATTAAGGCAATCGCTCAAAAGTTGTAAATACATATTATTGTAAGTCAAGATTACTTGAATCTATTTAGTTTAACAACTTAATGTGCTAAAAAGTTGGGATTACTTGTTTAAATATTGTAAGGTGAACAAACTTATTCATAATAAGTTAACTGCACTTAATTTTATTAGTGAGAACAGCTATTGCTTTTTATAGTGTACTTCATTACTTCCCATGATGTTTTGCGAGTGATGTCTGTGAGATACTAGTGATGCCATGTGTTCAAATGTGCTGAAGTCCTTTAACGCAATGGGCCTCTACACTTTTTTTCTTATTTTTGACTGCTTTAACCTGCAGAATGTTTTGTATTTCATGCTACATCATAGCTATCATTAGCTGCTCTCTAATTTTGTTTACTGTTTTCCAGAATTTTTTTTTTTTTTTTGTGCCTTCCTTGTAAAATACTAATAAAATACTTTCAATTGTTATTTTGAAGATTACATTATTTCTGAAAAGTTTATAAATTGTTCTCCAAATTTGATCGTCAATGTATACAGTAACAAACCATAGCTTGAAGCCAAGTCAAGCTGTGAGGAAAGCTCTTATTGCACATTACAGACCCTTTTAATCTCATACCGAGGCACATCTTGTGAAACAGACTGCGATTGAAGCTGAACAGTAACCCCCTACGTAGCCCCAAAAGTGATCTGGACCAATTTACAGACAGCCTTTATACACTGAGCAATATGCTTGTTCTCTCTGCACCGCTGCAGATGACTGTAATTATCATTATCATGTTCTTGGTCTTATTGACTGATGTTGGAACAGTTGTAATGACTTTTAGATTCAAGCACAAAGTGATTAAGGCCTCCCAGTGTTGTCGGAGTTAATGGGTTTTCTCGTATTCCAGTTCTGAGTGGGAAGAAAACTCATTGACTGCCAAATTTACTGGACATATTCAGGACTAAAGATTGAGCCAATGTGGCAAATCAGAAAGACCAATACAGTCTGGTGCGAAAGCTGTTATTACAATGGAGCTGTTCAAAATCCAAGAGAGCGGCCTTGATTAACCATTGTCCAATGTTAACCAAATCGTGTTATATTTTGTGTGAATGGGTTTTCTAGCTGTGCTGGCTTAGATAAATTTTGGAAGAATTTTTAAATGGATGCATTTCATTTCCATTTGCTTATATCTAACAATACAAATACGTAGTGTGTGTGTATATATAGTGTATATACAGTATACTCTGTATATATATAGTTAAATATATTGTTTATATCTTTAATGTGTAGACTTTGAAAGTTGAAGATTCTGAATTTGGACAGGCATAGTCTGTGTTGTCAGACTGTCTACTGTACTGCAGAAGAAGTGGCATGTAAGAAAATTATTTAAATACGTTCCAGTAGAAAATACTATTTTCAGTTTTTTTTTTACTTTGAACTTGCATGCTTACTTCAATGAGTTGTTACTTCTTTGAAACATTTTCTTTTTAGAAATATCAGAAGTTTCACAAATAATTAAAGTGATATTTTACTTATTATTTTTTAATTGTGTCATGGTGAAGGGACTGCAATTCTCTGTTGTATTATTGTTTATTTATTTAATATTATACTGGTTTTAGATTTAGTACCATAACAATAACAATTAATAATTCAACATTGTTTTTTATAGCACATGGGAGGTTTTATAATCTCAAAGAAATGCAGAAATAGTCAACCAATTAATCCCACTTTTCTACTGTTTAACATGTGCATAGTAGCCTATTTCATATTAATAGTATGTCAAAATAAAAAGATGTATAACCTACAATGTGTTAATGAGAGGAATTGCAACATGCCTGATAAGCAATGTTTACAGTTGTTGTAGGTTTGCAAATGCAGTAGTAATGTTAGCATATTGCTAAGCTAACAACATACACAATAAAATAGTCAACCTTTAAATAATGAACCTCACCAAACCTTGTTTAAATGAGACGTCACATCGGACATGTAGCATTTTAGCACTGTACTGTAGTTTACAGAAATATGATAGCCTCCCAAAAGTAAAAAAAAACAAAAAAAACTGTTTCAGTCAAATTGCAATTTGCAAGTGAATAACTGGACCATTCCAGAAGTATTTTCCTCTCCATCAGTCAGTGTACATCTGGCCGAGTGTGCAACTTTCTGGATGTTCTGAGATTTCAGATGAAGACTGGCACTCTCGATGCCTGTAGAATTTTAATATAGTTTTTTATACAGGATGGCTGCCACTTTCATTTGGTTAGCAACCTCTCGGGGCTATGTTTGGCCTTTGACTGTAGACGTTCACACAGGTTGATGGCCAGTATTCTGTGCACGTTCTTGCATGAAAGGGCCTGCAGGATGTATACAAGGTGAAAGTTATGAATTGTCCTTTCTAGAAAGATTAATGCGTTCCCTCAGGTGGAGGCAGAAGTATCGTAACTATAAGTTACACTAGCGTTCAGTGATTTGGGGGCAGATTTTTAAAAAGAAAATATTTTATTCAGCGAGGGTGCATTGCATTTATCAAAGACATCAAGTTCTGTCGGTTTCTAAATGCAGATCTTTTTAACTTTCTATTCATCAAAGAATCCTGAAATGCACTTTCAGAAATAAAGGTATGAGAACTGTCATTGGGTGGTACACGTTTGTAGGTAAAAGGTCCATATTGATACCCGAGGGTGCATATAGATACCTGAAAGGGGTTTGGGGGGGGGGTTACTATATATATAACCCCATAATGGTTCATACCATTGATCAATGGTTAATACCATTGATATAACAACCATTATGATCTCGTTCAGCAGGGATGTGGGAAAATATTCAGGCGGTGGTCTGAAACTGGTAGGTCTATCAAACCAGTAGACATTGTTAGTGTTTAAAAGATGTGTTTTCTTGTAAAATAGGTATTTGTATCTGCAGTACTTATAGCCTAAAAGTAAAGTCAAAATAGACTCATAGTGTGTATTTAAATAGATGCCTACTTGCAGTGAACGTGATCTTTTATGATCATAGTGCATAGTTCGGCAACATTTACTTTTCTGTGTGAAAAATAGGTTGCCCTTGAGAATCGTATGTTTGTTGAAATCGCCCATCACAGGTTACTGTAAAAGTCAGAATCCAATAATTATCCCTAAAACGCTGAAATTAAAAACGTTTAATTAATAAACAGGATAATTAAATTAAATATATAAATTTGGCTCAATGAGGCAAGCATTCTTGTGACTAAGCATAGGGTGCCAATGTGAGCATGATCCCATGACCATTTAATTAAATAAAAAAACACCTCTGGCACATTAAAAACTGGTTGACCATTGAGATTGGCGGTTTTGTCAAATTGCAAAATCCCAAAATGGTGTAGTTAAACACAAAGTTCTTTTGAACTTTCTATTCATCAAAGAATCCTGAAACACACTTTCAGAAATAAAGGTATGAGAACTGTCATTGGGTGGTACACGTTTGTAGGTAAAGGGTCCATATTGATACATGAGGGTGTGTATTAGAGGAGGGTTGGGGGGGTTTGAAACAACAACAACAATAATAAAAAGTTAATAAATATATAGTTGACACAACCAGCAGGGATATGGGAAAATATTCAGGCGGTGGTCTGATACTGTCAGGTCTAATAAACCAGTACACATTGTAAGTGTTTAAAGGACACTTTTTCGTGTTTGTACAGTACTTATAGCCTAAAAGTAAAGTCAAAATAGACTCATAGTGTGCATTTAAATTGATGCCTACTTGCACATGGGAGTTAAACAGTAAGCGTGATCTTTTATGATCATAGTGCATAGTTCGGCAACATTTTCTCTTCTCTGTCAAAAATAGGTTGCCCTTGAGAATCGTATGTCTGTTGAAATTGACCATCACAGGTTACTGTATCAGTCAGAATCCAATGATTATCCCTAAAACTCTGAAATCTAAATAAGTTTAATTAATAAACAAGATTATTTAATTAAATATATAAATTTGGCTAAATGAGTCATTCTTGTGACTAAGCATAGGGTGCCAATGTGAGCATGACCCCCATGACCATTTAAAAAAAACAAAAACACCTCTGGCTTGTTTTGTTTATTTTACAAATGTTTTTTTGGTTTGATGCGACACATTAAAAACTGGTTGACCGTTGAGATTTACATGCCTTGAGCTGCTGAAGTTAGAGTAAAATAAAACTTGGTGGTGCAAAATCCAAAAATGGTGTAGTCAAACACAGGAATAGCATATCAAAAATGATTTGATGGTGAGTTTCATTTCACTTAGTTTTCTTTCATTGCTTGTAACTTCTTCCAGCAAACTTTTGAGCAGGTGTTTGTGTGCTGCAGTGGAGGAGGTTAAACAGACATAAAAAAGCTTGTGTGATAAATACACAATGAAAAATCATTAGGGTGACTTTTTCTTCTGTGCAACAAGAGAGTGTCAGTAAAGTTGTGCAGCTCCACCTTGTGTACCAGAGTATTTCTGTTTTTCATTAAGTGCCATCTAATGTGAGGGAGTCATTTTGCACATTCACTCCGCTCATTGCCAGTGAAAATTGCTTGTGTATGAATGTCGAAAAACATCTCGAAAAATGCTAACAATAAGCTTGAGCGAAAACTGTCCTAGTGTGCATGAGCCTTCACACTAAATCTTAATATGTTTGTTATTAGATGATATCCAATGAAGTAAATATTCACTGTGAAAAATATCTGTTAATTAACAGTTTGCGTATTTTGTGATTCACAAGTGTTTTCTGTTTATTTACTGTTGTGAATTGCATTATGGGACCTTGATCTCTGCTCAGTCGACTTTTGATGTTGAAATAATATAATATATAAGAAATAATATATAATGAAATAAGTCTGTAAAATAACAGAAAATGTGCTGGCAGTTTATTACAAGGTTTTTGTAGCGTAACACCAACCATATATACCACCATAATGTACCATAACACCACCATAATGTAATTCAAAAGCATAAATAAATGGGAAAAAAATAAAACATGAATCACAAAATATGAAAAACTGCTATTTTACGTATTTTTTTTTGCAGTGCACTGTATAAATAAAGAATAAATAAAGTAGTATTTTTAATTCAAATTCATTACAGATAAAAATCTAAAATGTAGACTGTGTATCTCAAATATATGAGATTTTAAGGCGTACAGAAAGATAACTTCAGCTAAAGACAATTATGCCACGGTCACACTAGAGTTTGAGCATGCAAAATTCTGTTGTACAGTGCTGCGAAAAAGGGGCAGGATTAAACAAGATGATTATACATTAAAAAAGCAAGCGATTGGTCCATATTTTAGATTTCTGTCCAGAGAGGTCATGTTTTGATCTACGATTGGTCTCACACAATCACGTGATGCGATTTCGCAGGTCAGAGTTTGAACCAAGCTTAAACTTTCCAACGTAGTGAACTGCGAAACTTGTCGCACGAGTTTGCGTTTCCAGTCTGCCGCATTCGCGTGCGTATGAATGCAAGTCTATGGGGCGAAAAGTGCAGTGTTTGCTTCCAATAAGATTGAAACCAGTGCTTCAGGACTGCTTAACCAGTTTGTAGAGATTTTCTCCACTTACACACAATCAAGAAGTAGAAAAAAAAGCTATGATTTGTTTTTGCGCATCGCTCAGGACCGACTGCAGACATCGACATGCATTGACTGCGAGAGCGCAAGCATAGTCGCAGTAACCGAACCAGCTTTTCTTCTGTGTCCACTGCTGTCCTTATCAGCTCATTTTTTTGTCTGGCTGAGAGAATGAACTGTGTGAATAGGGTGGTGAAAGAAAACTGGAGGATAATGGAATCGCGGTCAATCCTTGGAGAGAGTGGGCTATAGATGTGATGAGAGGAGTGCATACGCCCGAGTCACAGTTTCTCAGCGAGCAGGATTTGTAAAGGAGATAAAACTCTATTGTGCCGCTCTCAGGTGGCCGAACGGCTTTCACCTAATCAGATGTCTAGACAATTATGGAAATGAAGTGGGAGCTGGAAACACAAAGCATGAGAATTGCAGTCGAAGGTCACTTTGTTTCCAAATAATCAAGCCGGGGAATAGTTTGGCTGAGAAAAAAACAATGGCTTTTTTATGTGATGTTGTTGTTTTGTGAAACTGTGTTTTCTGAACATTGTAGGCATTTATACTTTGATTTAATTAGGCCCAAAGATGCTATTTTAGGTTGTTGTTTTGTTTATTGGTTGTTCTAGATTAGGTTATTATGCTTTGCTATGGTCGGTTGTAGTCATCATTTATTATATTTTATTTTTTAGCGTTAGAAACAAGAAAAAAAAGAAAAAAAAAAAATATATATATATAAGCAGAGCAGATGAGCACAGTGAGGAATTATCTGCAATTATTTAAAATGACAACTGTACTTAAATCACTTTTCGTAATTCTTTTCAAAGTTCCCAAATGCGGATTAGGTGCATTTTTCTCTAGTTGTTAGAGTGGCTCACTGTAGTATTGGTAACCTAGTAACTAACAGTAAACAAGGCAAGCATAATGGCAACAGTTGATTGGTCACGCAGGTGTAATATTCGCTTTATCAGAATTTATGCTGCAAATGCGTTTCTGTATCGCATTATTTATATTAACCCTTTTTTACACAAGTTCAAAACCAGCTCAGGTGAGCATAAATGCTTTTTTTTTTTTTTTTTTTTTTTAAATAAAGGGTTTTTGTTTAAAAAATAAATAAATTGAAAAAAAAATACAGTTGTGGTTTATTCTGTGATTGGCTGCATACACATTATATGCTGTACATTGTTGCAGCACCTCTATTACAAGTCAGTCTGAAAAGTGCAGATTGAGTTTCAGATTGTACAAAGCCCCTCCATCCAAAGATCTAGATTCTCTAGAAATCTAGAAATCCTAGAGTGATTTGACTGGCCAGCTGATCCAGTGCGTGATTGTGATTGGTCAAAAACCTCAAACATAGGTCAGAATATCTAACACATTTTGTCATAATGGCTGGTTTCAGGTTAAGGGTTGTGAAGACACTAACATTTACAGTAAGAATGGTGTTGGTTTTACTGTATCAGTTCAAATCACATTCTGTGCCAGCAAAATTGTCCTCCATAAGTGATTACTCCACCTCCCGATGGTGAATGCAGTTGTACTCGTAGGGTTGTCAAAAGTAGCGACTACATATGGATTGGCCATTGTGTTCATGTGCTCAACAGATATGACAGTGATTGTTTATGAAGGTCATCGGTTTGACCTTCACCGCTGTTCACCAAGTGCAAACACAGATACACAAACATCGAGAACATACAAACTCCAGAAATACCTCCTGATCCAAAACTCGAACCAGCGACCTTTTTGCTGTGAGGCGACAGTGCTAACCGCTGAGCCACTGTTCCACCCCTAAATTGATGACCTTCACGGCCAATCACAGTCATATATGTTGAGCATGTGAACACAATGATCAATCAGCAGTTTAAAATCAATTAGTGTTTAAGAAAAGATCTCAACAAATGTTAGCAGAAAATGGACGTTTTGTCATGTTCACCAGCGATCAAGGACTTCAGAGATCGCTGGTGAACTACATTTTATCATGAACTACAAATCATAACAAACTACAATTCCCATCATTCCGCCACACACACCCGGTTTCCACTTCCACTCATCACACACGCAGCTGCATCCGATCACTTCTCATTGTTTGGACTATTTATACACCCTGCACCCGTCTTGTCTTTGCTCAGTCGTTTGTTGTTCTCAGTTGTCTTGTTTTAGTTGGTATTGTATGGTATGTTTTTCTCATGTTATATCTTAGTTCCCAGTCTTAGTTTATTGTTTTGTTTATTGTTATTTTGTTACTTTGTCGTTTCCTGATGTCCTGTTTTTGTATGATGTCTCACCAATAAACTGCACTTGGATCCTATCTCTTGTCCCGTCTGCGATACCGCCTAACGTGACAGAACGACTGAGCCACATCATGGATCCAGCAAATGGTGAGATAATCAGACTTCGTCAGGGTAATCTTTCCGTGGAGCAATATGTGAAGGAGTTTTTGAGCTTGGCTCCGAGAAGCAGCTACAACGATCTATGTCTGATGATGTTTTTTCAAGGAGGACTTTCAGACCCAGTTCGCTCCAATATGCCAACATTTGAGGAGGACTGGGGTCTATATCTGTTCATGGAGTTTGCACTTTTGTTGTCGGGCTCTCCCTTCGCTATCTCAGTTGTGGAGGAGGAAGAACCCCAGGAGAGCGAAAGGAGGAAAGCCAAACTTAAGCTCCGCGCCTATCCTCGACAGTCAAGTTCTCGATTAGTTTTTTCTGAGTCCCATGAATGGATGGCAGAGCTGTGCGACTCCCCAGTGCTGCCAAAGCAGTCGTCTGAGTCCCACAAGAGGCCGGAGCCACCACTTGAGTCCCATGAAGGGCTGGCAGAGCTGTGTGACTCCCCAGTGCTGCCGGCGCAGCCGTTTGAGTTCCACGAAAAGCCGGAGGTGCCACTTGAGTCCCACGAAAAACCGTTTGAGGCTTGTGATTCCTTAGTGCCGCTGGGGTTTGATGAACTGCCAGAGTTTCCTGAATCAAAGCCTCCTGACCCGCTGGAGTTCGATGAACTGCCAGTGTTTCCTGAACCAAAGTTTCCTGACCAGCTGGGGTTCGATGAACTGCCAGTGTTTCCTATATCAAAATCTCCTGACCAGCTGGGGTTCGATGAACTGCCAGTGTTTCCTGAACCAAAGCCTTCTGACCCACTGGGGTTCGGTGAACCGCCAGTACCTTCTGAACCAAAGCCTTCTGACCCACTGGGGTTCGGTGAACCGCCAGCACCTTCTGAACCAAAGTCTCCTGATCTGCTGGGGTTCGGTGAACCGCCAGTACCTCCTGAACCAAAGCCTTCTGACCCACTGGGGTTCGGTGAACCGCCAGTACCTTCTGAACCAAAGCCTCCTGA
>CAIGQV010019088.1:4451254-4494237 GCA_903798115.1 Danio jaintianensis
TTCATGCTCCAGATCCGCCTGAGTTCCATGCTCCAGGTCCTCCGCAGCTTCATGCTCCAGATCCGCCTGAGTTCCATGCTCCAGGTCCTCCGCAGCTTCATGCTTCAGATCCGCCTGAGTTCCATGCTCCAGGTCCTCCGCAGCTTCATGATCCAGATCCGCCTGAGTTCCACGCTCCAGGTCCTCCGCAGCTTCATGCTCCAGATCCGCCTGAGTTCCACGCTCCAGGTCCTCCGCAGATCCATGCTCCAGGGTTTCTGCAACTCCTGTTCCTGCTCATTCACAAGATCATGTTCCAGTTTTATTATAATATTTGTTTCGGACCCTCCATGCCCTCCCCCTGTTCCGCCTCCGCTTCACCTCCCTCCGGGACTGTTTTGTCGCGTCTGGAATCCGCTCCTTAGGAGGGGGGTACTGTCATGTTCACCAGCGATCAAGGACTTCAGAGATCGCTGGTGAACTACAAATCATAACAAACTACAATTCCCATCATTCCGCCACACACACCCGGTTTCCACTTCCACTCATCACACACGCAGCTGCATCCGATCACTTCTCATTGTTTAGACTATTTATACACCCTGCACCCGTCTTGTCTTTGCTCAGTCGTTTGTTGTTCTCAGTTGTCTTGTTTTAGTTGGTATTGTATGGTATGTTTTTCTCATGTTATATCTTAGTTCCCAGTCTTAGTTTATTGTTTTGTTTATTGTTATTTTGTTACTTTGTCGTTTCCTGATGTCCTGTTTTTGTATGATGTCTCACCAATAAACTGCACTTGGATCCTATCTCTTGTCCCGTCTGCGATACCGCCTAACGTGACACGTTTTTAAAATTTCATTATCAATTGGTAACGAAGTCAACACAACCCTTGACAACCCTACAGGACAGGTACTATTTGGGGGTTCGGTCAGTTATTTCACTAATTTGACAATCGTTAAACATTGACTATAAAACTACCACTAACATTTTTTTCAAGTAAAATAATGTTAGTGTGCTGTTTGGGAAGACTCATATGCTATACATTGAGTGTAAATGTGCCATAGTTTATTCATTCTTTCATTTTCCTTCGGCTTAGTCCCTTATTTATCAGGGGTTGCCACAGCGGAATGAACCGCCAACTATTCCAGCATATATTTTACGCAATGGATGCCCTTCCAGCCACAATCCAGTACTGGGAAACACCCATACACTCTCGCATTCATAAATGCACTCATACACTACGGCCAATATAGTTTATTCAATTGACCTATACCGCATGTCTTTGGACTGTGGGGGAAACCGGAGCTCCCAAAGGAAATGTCGTATAGTGTATAATGTATAGTACTTGGGATGCAACTCGTGTCTCTACAACATGGCAACAACAATATAGTTCATGGAAGCTTTGTCTTTTTCTTTACAAATGCTTTTTGGTGACATTCTTTTAATATTTCCAACAGTTCGCTGAAACATCTGGACTTGGATTGATGCATTTTAGGCATGTCTGTATCAGTGTTCTATTTAGGATGAAATAAATGTTGTTTGTTATACTATGAGTTTTGTAACTTTCCTAAACAATCATTGATTCACAAACAGATATTTTACATAAAAGGGGAAAACACATTGCAAAGCATCTTATGGCCTCTTTAAAATCCCAGAACTATTTACCAAAGTAATAAAGTCCTAGTAACATTTACTAAACTGTAAAAGATTGTTGTAAATTATTTCTGCATAACTTAATATTTATGAGTTTGTGTAATAGTATTAAAATAGCAAAATGTGTCTGTGAACAGTCCAAAGTCAATCTCAGATTCCTTTTTTTGGAGACTTGTAAGCTTTCTTCCTAGTAACTAAGGGAATTAAAATTTAAAAACGTGTGTTTCTAGACTTTGTGCACATTTTTGGCTGTTTGTTATTAGCTTGATGCATTGGCCAACACTTTCAAGCTATAATAAAACTAAATAATGTATCTTGTTAATAATTAATCTTTGTTGACTAGTAGTCCGATGCAGCTGGTGGGTTGCAACCAAAAGAAAAATGGGTCATATTTCTGTTCTAATAAGGTCACAGATAGTAGGGAAAATGCTAAATTAAAACAAATTGCAACTAAAATTATTATTTTTTTATACGTAATTGCATTGGGATAGTTACAGTTTCTCACAGAGTAGGAAGATAGGATAATAAAAAAAATATTTCTTTAGTATTTTTATTTTTATTAACGTAGTTTGTTGATAATAAAAATAAACATGCAATTTAAAACAACAGTAATTTGCTGCAAATTTATCTGTAATTTTGTAGAAACTGTCAAATTAGGGAATATTTATTTATTTATTTATTTAGTTTTATAATTGTGATATAAAAATATGTGTAGCACTACAGAAAGGTCACCTGTCGCCACGGCCTGCTTGTTTTGGGACTTGTGGAGCTGCGCATCGATGGATTTGCTCTTCAGTGTTTGGACTTTCAGCAGTGAAATTTAAACCACACTGCACTGAACTAAACTGAACTTCAACTCTGAAAACTGGACTGAAGCAGTTTCGAACTTCTATGTTGAGCTGCTTTGACACAATCTACATTGTAAAAGCGCCATAGACATAAAGATTAATTGAATTGAATTGAATTGAATACAGAAATGGGCCATTAGTTTGCATAAGTTAACCTGAACTAATGATAAGCAATATTTTTACAGCATTTGTTAAGCTCAATGGCAATTTCTATATTTACTAATACATTACTAAAATTAAACATTAGGTATTGTTATGTAAACTAACATGGATAATGACTGTACAATTACAGAATTATTGCTTTAAAAGTATATTGCTCATATACTTCATTATTATATTAATAGTAATAAATTGTTGTAAAGTGTTAACTATATAACAATGAAAATTTTTCTTTTTGTATTTAATTGTTCTGTTATTTATATTTTTATAGAGCCCATGTCATGAGTATTGTTGTATATTGACAGGCCTATGCAGTTTATGGTAGTATAAAAGCATTTGAAAAACAAAACAAAATAGTTGTCCAGTGTACACTTTGGAAGCAGTGCAGAATGAGTTTAGTGAGACACAAAAAGTTTTGCTGTAAATGTTGATGGAAAAGCTTTTATAGCCACATTTTCCATATTTAGTAGGACATAAATCTTCTGGATTTAAAGGTCAGTCACTGAAAGCTAAAGTGTGTCGGTCTCTTGTGTGGTTTTACATTCTGTAATGCATTGAGCGCAAATGCTCTAGATCAGCAAAAGAGTGTTTACTTAACCTCAACCTTTAAATATGTCAGCTTATGTTGGCTGGAAAGTTCTAGAAAATGATGTAGCTACTGTACCATTTTCCTAACTTTTGATTGGATGACTTTAGCCTCGTTAGTAAGTCTAAATATGGCTAATTTAGAGTAGTAAATGACTTAGAGGACTTATTTTTTTCTGAAATCATGTGATTTCTATCTATCTATCTATCTATCTATCTATCTATCTATCTATCTATCTATCTATCTATCTATCTGTCTGTCTGTCTGTCTGTCTGTCTGTCTGTCTGTCTGTCTGTCTGTCTGTCTGCCTGCCTGCCTGCCTGCCTGCCTGCCTGCCTCTCTCCCTTTATCCCTCCCTCCCTACCTACCTACCTACCTACCTATCTATCTGTGTGTGTATGTGCTTAAGAAAAATAGAGGAAACGCTAAAATTTCCTCTTTTCTGTTTTACATCCTTACTCATCACTCTCAACCAATTGTGCAGATAATAATTGTCAACACATCTTAATAATTGAGCAGTTTTAGCATATTGATTTCTCAAGTTTATGCTTGCATTACCAAGGCAACAACGCATTTTTATTAACATTCATTTCAGAACTCTCTGTTATAAGCACCACGGTGGAAAATGAAATTATATTCATGCTGACTGACCCGGATCTGCACAGAACCTAAAGGTTCAGCAAAGAGAGACCGTTCGGCTTTTCTTTCTCATCTTAAATCAGCAGGAACAGTCAGGTTGGGAAGAAAACTTTTTTAAGCAGACAGCGGGTAAACAAAGAGTAAATAAATAGCAGAATAAAACCTTGAAAAACAGTCGCATGCAGACCTCTATTGGATGTAGCTCTGGGTCCATATGGGATGGCTTCTGGGTCCGGACCCAGACCGTCGTCTGCCTGTTAGAGACCACTTATATATGCCATGCTAGCTGAACGGTGTTTTGCAAGATAGCCAAGGCACAATGGTTGTAGCATGAAGTGCAATCTATATCTTCTTCAGTAGTTGTTTTTGCTGTAACTTTGTTGGCAAGGATTTAGAGATTTTCAATTAGGTTCAGATCAGGACTCTGGGCTGCCATTTCATTATTTCAGTATTTTCTGGCTGATGAATACAGGGAAGGAACCTCATGTTCCTGAAGGAACTTCTGACCAATATTTGCCTTCACGCTGTAATGTAGCTTTATAAGAGACTAAACTGCAGAAAACACCACCAAACCATGACACTTTACCTTTACCGACTTCTTCACACACTTTGCTCTTTTACCAGTTGTAAAAAATGAAACTCCATCCTCTTGTGTCTCTAGGTGATCTACGCCCTCAACACCAAGAATGATGAGCATGAAGCAGCCATCCAGACCCTGAAGGAGGCCCACGAGGAGGAGGTGCAGCAAATCCTCTCAGAAACGCGGGAGAAGATCATGCAGTACAAGAGCAAGATCAGCGACGAGATGGACCTGAAGCGGCGCATTCAGTCTCTGGAGGAGTCAATGGAGCTGCATGACCGGATGAAGCGGCAGGCCCTGGCCGAGTTCGAGACGTACCGCCAGCGGGTGGAGGATATGCAACTGTGCACAGAGGCACAGCACACACAGCGCGTGGTAACCATGTCCCGCGAGGTGGAGGAAATGCGACGCTCTTTCGAGGAGAAGCTCAGATCCTTTGGACAGTTGCAGTCTCAGTTTGAGCAGGAGAAACGACAGGCTATGGAGGAGCTGCGCAGCGGACATCGGCAAGAGGTGGGTGGACTGTTTATACTTCTATTGTTCCTGTTGTTACACTGCACTTCAAAAAAAAAAAAAAAAAAAAACTTTTTGTCTGGCTTTACAATTTGGTCACAAAGGAAAAACTGTTGCTCTATAATTAATTCCTAATAACTATATACATATACAGCAGGGGTGTCAAACTCAATTCCTGGAGGGCCGCAGCCCTGCAGAGTTTAGTTCCAGCCCTGCTTCAACACACCCATCTGTAGGTATCAAACAAGCCTAAATCACTCAATTAGTTTGATCAGGTGTGTTTAATTAGGGTTGGAACTAAACTGTGCAGAGCTGTGGCCCTCCAGGAACTGAGTTTGACAACTGTGATATACAGTATAAGTGAAAGTAATGCAAATAACTATATTAATACTTTTTTCTAATATTATCATTATTATTATTACATAAAATACAATTAAATGTGTATAAGGTGTGAAATAAATAAACAATCTGAAATAACACAATAAAAAATGAATGCATTAAGTATATAAAAAATAATTGAAAATGAACATTAACTATATGTATTTTAATTAATACATAAATAAATATAACATATTAAATAACTAAATTAAATATATTTAAAAGATAATTCACTTAAAAATGTGTATATAACAAAAATGTTACATTAATAAAAAGCATCATCATCTTTTATTTTAAACTTTACAAACAAAGATTATGAATTGCTATATCAGATTATGTCTGAATTCTGTACGTTTTCATTCATTAATTCATTAAGCTTTAACAATAAATAAACAAAAAATAAAATAAAATAGTTGCTGTTGTTATTATTTGTTAGTATTATTTACAAATATATATTTTTCCTAATACTGGGTTGCAGCTGGAAGGGCATCCGCTGTGTAAAAACATATGCTGGATAAGTTGGCGGTTCATTCCACTGTGGCGACCCCTGATGAATAAAGGGACTAAGCCAAAGGAAAATGAATGAATGAAATATATTTAGAAAGAAAAATGTTGTAAAAATGAATTGTTTGATATAGATTACAAATGACTTAACAGTATCATTTTTTACAGGGACAGCACTTCATTGTCAAACTGATGTTAAGTGCTCGGAGTTCATAAACTTGTCCTGATGACTACAGATTAAATATCAAATAAATTTATATTGGCTATAAATGCATCACATTAAATATAATTTTCATATCCACCATGAACGCCCTTTGCTAAATGTTGCTTTTACAGGTCCAGGAACTGCTTCGTTCACACCAAAGCCAGAATGCAAACTACAGCAAAGACCAGGAGAAACTGGGCCAGCTTCACAAAGCTGAGGTGGACTCGCTGAACGAGCGGGTGGAGGAACTGAAACAGGACAAGAAGCGTCTGGTGGAGGAGTACGAGGCCAAGCTAAATAAAGCCCAGGCTTTCTACGAGCGCGAGCTGGAGGCCATGAAGCGCACGCAGCAGATGACGGCCGAGAACCTGCTGGCCTGGAAGAAGACCGAGGCTGAGCTGCGCAAAGAGTTCCAGGCGCAGGAGGCGGCGCTGCAGAAAACTCTGGGGAAGCTGCGCAGCGAACTGCAGCGCGTGCAGGACGAGGCCAGAGAGAGCAGGGAGAAATCACACAAACTACAGGCCTCCCTCATCACTGCTGAGAACAACATGAAGGTAAAGAAACAGCATTTTCATTTGTTCTAGAATTAAACTATAGGGGTTACAGATTGTGCTAGCTACTTTATGAGGCATTTGTATGGTCTTGTGGTCATGTTATGCTTTTTTAGTGTTTATTAATTTATTTTATTTTATATAAGTTAATTGTTTTGTTTTGTTTTGTTCATGGACAATTTATTTACAATTCATTTCTAATTATTGAATTAATTAATTTTTAATAGCCCCTATTATGCATTATAAAAGGTCATATTTTGGTTTTGGGGGTCTCCAACAACAGACTGATATGCATGCAAGGTCAAAAAAAACTTTCATTGTCTAATAATATGCATTTTTTTTTTATTATCCCAATGACTCTCATATGATTTGTTCAGCGATTCATTTGTTCCCAAACCTCTCCTTTGCGTGAGGCTAATCTGCTGTGATTGGTCCAATGACCCAGTCTGTTGTGATTGGTCGACTGGGTTCAGCACAAGACAGAGAGAAATGCCCACCACGACTATGAAGTAGCAGAGAGTATGCGAGAATGCAGGAATGCAATAAAGCAATGCAGTTAAACACCAGCATATTCCTCTACTCTTAACGCTAATCCCAAGTAATAACAACAACACACATTCTGTATTAATCCACACAGTGGTAAAAGTGGAACTAATTTGAAAATTGACTGCGCGTGTCTATGAACATCTGATGGTGGCCATAGCAAAGACAAACGGCAGAGGATCGTGAGTTCAAAAACGCATTTAAATCGGTAAAGGAAGAAGCACGCGTCGCGTTTTCAACGTTGTTTTGGATGCAATATGTGAATAGCTCCATAAAGTTTTAACCTGCGAGATACAGTACAAGCACTGATCTATAATAGATATGTGATTACAAACCGCGCTGAGCCAATATTACAACACACAATTAAACACGTATTTTGCAAACTACACAAAATGAGGCAACATTTTTAATTACACTTACATGTTATGATCCGGAGGAAGAAGAAACTGGTCCATATAAACAGTTACTGACAAAGTCCCTGTCAAACTCTGACATAGTCCCATACATAATAGTCTCTGCTGCTCCCTTAATAGCAAACGGCCGGCAAATCCCGCTCTGCAGCGTAGGTTATTGTATCAAAAATCAGAAATATGACAGGAACAAACACAGCACACGGTTGGCTATACTGTGGCATTGTTGTGAAAGTGAACTTTAACTCTTTATTCCCGGCAGCCGAATCTCCATCTGTCAGTGATCGCGTCATGATCAGTCCCGTGATCCCCCGCGACTCTGACTCTGAGTCGACTATTTCGTTAAAGAATCAATAGTTTTAAACACGGTGCACTTTCAGATTTAACCCTCAGCTGGATGTTTTCATTCACTTAGTGCTGTGTTACACACTGCATAGGTCATTTTCAAAAACCCATAATAGGGGCTCTTTAAATTAAATTAAATTCATTTTCTGTTTTGTTGTTTTTTTGTTTTGTTTTGTTTTTCATTTCATTTTGTGTTTCGTTTTGAATTTCGATTTGTTTTGTTTTATTCAGAATATCTTCATGGACAATTTATTTACGATAAGTGTTTAATCACATATTTAATTATTTATTCTTAAAATAAATTAGAAATTAGAAATGAATTTCAACATTTGCTCATTGTAATGCCAAACCACTATGACTTTCATTCTTTTGTGGAGCATATGCAGATATTATGAAGGAATTCCATAACCAAAGAGTTCTGGTTGCCATTAATTTTCATTATATATCTATATATATTCATTCATTCATTCATTTTGGCTTAGTCCCTTTATTCATCAGGGGTCGCCACAGCGGAATGAACCGCCAACTTATCCAGCATATGTTTTACGTAGCGGATGCCCTTCCAGCTGCAACCCATCACTGGGAAACACCCATACACTCTCATTCACACACATACATACAGAAAATTTAGCCTACCCAATTCACCTATAGCGCATGTGAACTGACCCAGCCGAGGCTCGAACCAGCAACCTTCTTGCTGTGAGGCGACAGCGCTACCCACTGCGCCACCGCACCGCCCATTATATATATATATATATATATATATTAGTATTGGTGTATTACAAAATGCCTTCTTGGACCTACGGTTTAATTACAAATTAATTTAATTGATATGAATATATATTTAATTTTATTTATCTTTTTCCCAACCAAAAATGTATTTGTCATTCATCATTTATTCAAAGTTTGTTCCAAACCAGTACATACTTTCTTTTCTCTGTGGAACAAAAAATAAGATGTTTTGAAGAAAGTTATGACAAAACAGCTTTGGTTCCCATTATTATACTGTACATATTCCCAATATGGTGTTGTTTTTTTTCTATATAGAGGAAGTCAATGGGAACTGAAATCCTTTGTTACTAAAAACATTTTATTTTATTTTCAATGAGAATGATCTAATCTTAATAGACAAACTGACTGCTAAATTATCTTATATTTTAAAACACACTTGAAGCAATTACATGTTTATTTTTCCTTGTTGAAAATCTAGTTTAAATGTCACATTATAGAAAGTAAAGTGGGCTGTAAATGCTGTTTGATGTTGATTTGCTGTTTCGTAAGTCATCTACAAGCACCTGTTAGAACAAATACTGTAGTTCCTAAACCCTCTGCAGTGTTTTCTGAATAATTAAAAGGCACAAAGAACTTCGCATCAGTGAAAGTCAAACTAGCATTTTGGTTTCATTCTGAATGCATCAGATGATTCAGTGCACATTTACCAAACAGACTTCAAATGCAGCAGCAAACGTCCTGCGGTCTGAATTATCTCACAAAGATCTTTCAAAGAACGACACAGCCAGCCATCATAGTCCTCCAAGGCATTTCTGGCACTTGTTTCTGAATGGAGTGTAATTTATGAATGTCATCAAAATAATACGTGCTTGGTTTGATTTATAACACGGTCATTGAGAGGAACCCTGATGGCCAGTTTAATATTGTGTTTGTCATACATATATTCTCTCCTTCATGACACACTGTAATGCCTATTTAATGGTAGTGCGGCAAGGATTCAGTTCAACACACACACACACACACAGAGACACACACCAGATCTTTAATGGAATCGATCTTCAGTCACTGTGACATTTTCAGACTGCGGCTCATAATGATCGACTCCCTGGGGTCTTTGCTAGTTTTTGTTAATCTTTGCTGATCAAAAGCTGAATTACTCAGATGTCACATTACTTGGAGGCTTGAACATAAACAATAACAACATTTGCAGGTGAAGTCGTTGGACTGAGGTCTAAATATCTGAGGTCAAACAGCTTGGTCACAGTTTTACAAATCAGACACACGTCAATCAAAGAGTATTTAGATTCCGCAGGCAGTGAATTTTATCCAATTACATGGTACTGTTTTCCAGATGAGCCTCCTGTCATCTTACTAAAAGATATCCACAGGTCTTTGTACAGTAGAAGGGCATTTGAATTATAGCACTAGTTTGTTCAGAAATTCAATACAAATACAGTAAATAGACAGTAAAGTTTGTTGGCAAACTCAGAAGTTCGAAATAGCCAAATAGTTTTAATTACTTGTTGCTAGCATGACTTAACACACTGCTAACATGTGTTTAGCACATTGTTTGTATGTTTCTAACATTATTTATACATTGTTTACATGTTTTATAATGTTCTTATCATGTTTCTTAGCTTATTTATTGCATTGCTAGCGTCATTTATCACATTGCTAGCTTTTATAACATGGCTACAGCATTTTAGCTGATGTTAACATGCTTTAGTATGTTGCTAGCATGAATTAGCATGCTTTTACTATTCATCACAAAGATAGCATGAATTAGCATGTTGTTAGCATGTTTCTGGGATTGTTAGCATGTTGTTATCATTAAATTAGCAATCTGTTAACACGTTGGTAACATTTCTAGTATAATTTCTCCAGCTTTTTAAACATGGCTAAAATGTTTTAGCAAATGTTAACATGTTTTAGTATGCGGCTAGCATGAATTAGCATGCTTTTACTATGTTCATCACAAAGATAGCATGAATTAGCATGTTGTTAGCGTGTTCCTAGCATATTGTTAAAATTAAATTAGCAATATGTTAACATGATAATGTTTCTATCATAATTTATCAAATTACTAGCTTTTAAAAACATGGCTAACATGTTTTAGCTGATGTTAACATGTTTTAGTATATTGCTAGCACGAATTAGCATCATTTTGCTATGTTCTTCACAAAGATAACATGAATTAGCATGTTGTTAGCATGTTCCTAGCATATTGTTAAATTAGAAATTTGTTAACATGTTGATAATGTTTCTAGCATCATTTATCTAGCTTTTTAAAACATGGCTATATCGTTTTTATCGTGTTAACATGTTTTGGTATGTTGCTAGCATTAATTGGCATTCTAACATGTTAATCACAATGATATCATTCATTTCCATCTTGTTATGTTCTTCCATAGTTAGCATGTTGTTAGCATAAATTAGCAATCTGTTAACATGTTGCTAATAATTCTAGCATTATTTATCAACTTTTATATACATTGCTAAGATGTTGTAGCTAATGTGAGCTAATGTTTAGTATGTTGCTAGCTTGAATTAACATGTTCTACCATGTTCATCACAATTATATCATGAATTATCATGTTGTTAGCATGTTTCTAGCATAGTTTTGACATAAATTAACAATTTGCTAACATGTGGGTAAAGTTTTTGTAGCATCATTTATAACTTGTCTTTTAAGGCTAAACATTTGCTAAAATGTTGTAGCTGATGTTAACATGATTTAGTATGTTGCTAGCATAAATAAGTATGTTTTACCATGTTCATAAAAATATCACAGATTAACATGTTGTTAGCATGTTCCTAGCATAGTTCATTCATTCATTCATTTTCTTTTCGGCTTAGTCCCTTTATTATTCTGGGGTCGCCACAGCGGAATGAACCGCCAACTTATCCAGCATATGTTTTACGCAGCGGATGCCCTTCCAGCTGCAACCCATCACTGGGAAACCTAGCATAGTTAACATACATAGACAAATTGTTAACATGTTGGTAATACTTCTAGTTTGTTTAAAACTTGCACTTTCAACACAAATATGGGTTTGAATCACATGTTGAACCCAAAAGTTGTTTTTGTCTAAATGTATCTAAATCCAAACAGCACAGTATTTAGAGGGCACATTTTAGCATGTTGCTTTCATGAATTTGCATGTAACAATATATTAACTAAATGTGACAAATGTTTTATAATGATCACTTGGTCTGTTGTATCAAATCGTTTAACGTGCTAACTCCATGCTATGTCTTACTCAAAATACTGATTAAAATAGCATATATAAATACATATATTTATATATAAAACCTCATTAAAACCTCATTTTTCCTAATACATTAGCTGTGAAAGAGCTACCTTCTGTCAAAGCATTCTCTTAAAAGAGGCAGGGCATTTTTCCCCTTTTGTGCTTTTTAAAACTAATTTATTCAGTGGAAAAGTTGAAGAATATGGTTTGCACATGAACTCCACAGTGGTGGAAGTGAAGGAAAAGGTTGGAAAGACAATAAGCGATAGAGAAGTTCTTTCAGAAAGTGACACAGGAATTTGACAGCGAGAGCAGAGATGAAAAGGTAGAAAGAGCTAATGTGTACATGAACAATTAATGAGGATGAATTCGGAGACACTGTGAGAGGGGAAAAATGGAAAAGAGACATGAGCGAAGAGACCAAGAATGGTTAAGTATAGAGAGGCAGCTCAGAGAAGTGTTTTGGCTGTTTCTTGAGATGTTCCAACTGGCTGACCAGATAATTTTTTTCCTTTTTTAATTTATTTGTTTATTTTTTTATTGGGTGATCTCTGTTCCAGACTTGCACTCAAACCTTGATTTTATAGTAGTAAGTGTGTAAATGGAGCACCCATGGAAAAACACAAGATGTTCTGCAATTGTAACCAATATTGACATTCGTTCATTTCATAATTCTGCGATTCCATTATGTGTTCATCATTAAACAAAGTAGTTTATTTAACAAAGTAGTTCTTATACATATTCGATTTACTCATCAAAATCCTAAATTGTCTCCCTTAAGGTGTAACGTTAAAATACTCAAAGAAACCATTTTCTTAGCTTTCTTTACAACAGCTACCTCATACATTTCTTGAATAGGTATTTTCCGGTTCCCTAGAATAGATTTTAACATCTATTGTAGCTTTGTTCATTATATTTGTGCACCTGTGCATTTTATTTTATGTGTGGATTATCAGATGTTATTTTCTCTTTATATTATTTTGAAATACCAGTGCTTTGTTTACAGGACAAACCCAGGTAACTCAGTTATTCGTGATTTTCTATAAGTACCACCTATAGTCAGAGAGTGAATTACAATCAATTATACAATCAAATGGATCTAATTTATTTTGACTTAATTTTGAAAATAAAATAATTGTTAAAAAAAAATCTGAATTTGTTATCAGAAATGGAAATCAGACATGATTCATGAATAATCAAGGTCATTTCATGACTATTTAAGTGTCTTATTGATTTGTTGTTTCTGTTTTTAGGAGCTGCATAAACAGTTGGAGGAGGTGACTAAGGACGCAGAGATCGTGGAGATTAGGCAGAGGGAGGGCGAATGTGAGCTGGAGGCGTCCAGAGACAGAGTGCAACAGCAGGCCACAGAGATCCTGCTCAAAGCCAGTGAGATACCCACACGCACGCACGCACGCACGCACGCACGCACACACACACACACACGCACACACACACACACACACACACACACACACAGTCTCACAGACCACTGTTTATTCCCACTCCACTCACTTTCATTGATTCACCCTTCTGTGTCACTTCAGGCTGCTAATCCATTATAAACATAACCAATTCAAGGTTAAATGCACACTTGCAGCTGAACTTTTCATTTTGATATGAATTCAAATTGAGGTTTCAAAGAGAATACTGTATTATAATTACAATTAAAAATACATTTTGAGTTTTAATTGATTAAATTGCTAAATGTTAAGCCCTACTTACAAACAGTTAATCACAATTTATCACATACCAAATAAAAGGTTGTTTTTATATATGCATGTGTTCTATGTAAATTTATTACATTGTAAAAACTACTAAGATCTACAAAAAATAAAATAAAATAAAAATAAAAAAATGGTTTAATATTTTTTTTCTCACATTTTTATCAAATTTTTGCATTGTGATCTTAATTCATTCTTAATTTATTTTATTAGATTAGTTCCAGTTTTGGCTTTGGTACTGACTAATCTAATGTATATACACTAATATATTGTTAATTGAAAAGAGAGATCTGTAAGGGTTGTACTTATTTTACTGTATTTATGCTGGGCACTTGTATTATTATGCAACTGTATTTTTCATATCCCTTTTCACTATATTCAAATCTAAGCTGTTGATTGGCTGAAAGAAAGCAATATTCAAATACCAAAAAAAATCTACTTTTCACCTGTCTGTTGGTAAAGGTGAACTGAATGAAGTGATCAGATTAATGCCACCTCTCGCTCGAGTGCCCATCGATGTTGACAGGAAAGTTTGCGAAGCCCGATCAGCTCCTGGTATCCAGGCAACAGCAGCTGCGTGTTCTGGAATGATCCCTGCGGGCGGCAGAGTCCAGCTGAGCCTGTCACATCTGAATCCAAACACACTCCTGATCTTTCATCCACGAGGAACAACAGAGCACCAAGAGCTCAGCTCACACTTTTAGCTTCTGTTTAGTGCAATTACACGTTCATTAATGACTGTAACATGATCATATCACACATGAGCAATTCCATGCAAATGTCAACCTTGCCATGAATAAAATAAAGTTTTCACCAAAATAGCTAAAAAAAAAAAAGTTTTTTTGTGTAGGGTTGTACTTTACATTACTGGAAAAAGACTCAAAAATTTAACTGTCAATGTTTTCAAACAATTATATTTGATTTACCAAAGTCACACAAGTGCCAATTTCATACCTGTCACATCCATAACCAAGCTTTTTCCTCATAAATGCAAAAATGTCAAATAAAATAAAATCAATAATTTTTGTTCTAGGGATGCAGCGATTAATCGATTTCACTATTAACCGTGCTTTAATTAGTCACGGTTAATTAATTGTAAAGGCTTCTCAACACAGCGTTTCTACACGGAATAAACTGCTGCAACTAAACAAAGTTTACGTAGTTTACAACTGTGCGCTTGTTTAAAGTTCCAAGCTTGTACACCGAGGCTAATAGGCACACACACTGGATTAACTATGGCTGAAGCTATTAACTAACGTTATTTCTTTTCTTGCGCGCATATTGGGAGTAGGCATGGGACGATAACCGTTTTCAAGGTATACCGCGGTTTGGAAAAGTCAAGGTTTTAAAACCATCAAAATTTTCTGCTATACCATTCCTAAGGTATGTGTATTATTTTTTATTTACTTTTTTTTTGTTTGTTTTTTAGGACAACAGTATCTCCAGCAGAAAAGATATCCAAAGATTTTCGTTTTAAATTGTAAAAAAAAAGTCTGTTTTTGAATTTTTTTTTTATGTTTCTCAAAATAAAATATATTGTGTTCTAAAGGGAAAAAAGTTTTAGTTTTTTACCCAGACATCTAAAAAGAATATATTTTAGAGCAGTAATCACAATACCGTGAAACCGTGATATTTTTATCCAAGGTTATCATAGTGTTAGAATCTTATGCTGGCCCATGCCTAATTGGGAGTGACATGCACGCGGCACGACGTGCTCACGCTTTCCAGGCGCACCTAGTTAAAAGAATGTCGTAAGTGCACTGCTAGTCACGTGACAAGAACTGACCGTTCAGCTTTATACTTTGTGTGGAATATACACATTTCTACTCCAAAGAGAAACAAAAATACAAAATGAAAATACCAAACAAGTTCATAATATAGTTGATCAAAAGTGCCTTTCAGACAGAGAGGTTCAGCAGTCTTTGACTACATTTGTTCTCTTTAAAAGGAAAATACTTAGCTAATATGATGCTTAGATTTACATTAGACAAATACTATTGTTTTATGTATTCTTATTTTTATTTATTTATTCATTCATTGTTCTGTCATTTATTTTAGTGTAAAATTATTACTTATGTTTAAATGCCAACAACTTTTTTTCACTTATTTTTAGTCCAAAGAGAAATGGACTATTGTTTGTTATTTATTATTATTTTGTGCTGTATTAATTGGTTACTGAGCATCAATAACGCTGGAATTAGCAAGATCTTTAGCCACCATTGACCACCAGGCCATTTCACAAATTGTTAGAAAATTCTGCACAGAAATAGCAAAAATGCATCCGCAGAGTCTCTCTAGCTCTGAATAAGCCACTAGCTATTAGTGAGAATTGGTACTCTGGTGTTATAATTGAGGTTTATATGCTTCAGTGATCAGACTCAAAAGTATCAGGGAGGATCTTTGACTCTGTCTGGCCTTTGCATTAGATGAAATTCATAAGCATGGCTTTCTGTGGTTCAGGTCAGATCGGGAGTCTTCAGGCCACTCAGATGACCCACGAGGCCGTCATTCGGGACCTGGAGTCGGAAAAGTCTCGTCTGAAGGACAAGGTGTTGCGTCTGGAGGAGGAGAGAGGAGCGCTGCAGAACAAATGTCAGACACTGGACGACCGGCAGAGACAGCAGATCATCACACTAGAGAAGGTATGAATATGGATTAGTGTCTGCTTGGGGTGTTTGGACACTGTTTTGTCACGCATCATATATACAGTTGAGGCCAGAATAATTAGGCCTTCTGAATTATTAGCCCCCCTGTATATTTTTTTCCCCAATTTCTGTTTAACGGAAAGATTTTTTCAACACATTTCTAAACTTAATAGTTTTAAGAAATCATTTCTAATAACTGATTTTTTATTTTTTTTGCCATGATGACAGTACATAATATTTTACTAGATATTTTTCAAGATGCTAGTATTCAGCTTAAAGTGCAATTTAAAGGCTTAACGAGGTTAATTAGGCAAGTTAAAGTAAATAGGCAAGTCATTGTATATAGGACGCTGAACAACAGAGTTGGGAATCCAGTTTATTAAAGAGTAGTCATGCAGGCAATGGTCAAAAACTGGAGCATAAAGGTAATCCAGAATACGTAGTCAAAATACAGGCAAATGGTCAGGCTAGGCGGCAAAAAATCAAAATGGTGAACAAAACAAGGATCAAAACACGGCAAGACAAACAAGGAAAAACGCTTTGTAATGCTACACGGGGTAAGCAAGACTCAACAAGCAATGTGTATGTGAACAAGCAATGTCTATGTAATCCAGTGAAGAACAGCTACAGCTGTGTTAGTGTCCGGATTATTGTCAGCTGTGGCAGCTGAGTTCTGGGAGTTGTAGTTCGGTTCAGTGGCCGAATTGTAGTTCTCCAGCGATCTGCAACTGCTCTATTTGTTCTGTAGACAACAAATATTGCTTAAGGGGGCTATAATATTTAAAAAGGCTTTTATTCTAGCCGAAATAAAAGAAATAAGACTTTCTCTAGAAGAAAAAACATATAGGAAATACTGTGAAAAAGTCCTTGCTCTGTTAAACATCATTTGGGAAATATTTGAAAAAGACAAAAAATTCACAGGAGGGCGAATAATGTTGATATGATTTTATACAGCAAAACCAACAAAATCTCACAGCAATTTGTAAAAACATTTTGATTTCATGGCTAATTTGCATGAATTTGTTAGATCTTATTTGTAAATTTTAATACTGTTTGCTCATCCCCCAATAACGGTTGGGTTTGGGGGCACGTCTCCTTTTAAAACATTAAGTCATACGAATTGGATACTTTTCTGCCAATACCACGTACTAACTTTCGAACTAATACCAAAAACTAACTTTCCGCCAATAGGGAAATTCCATTTCCTCATAAGATCATAGGCTGGCAAAATTGCACTGCAAAAGAAAGATTTTCACACTTTTCCATAAAATTGTTTAAATGATGGTTCATTCATTTGAGAATTATATTAACGTAATGTATTTAAATCTAAATTTAAGTCAGCTAAAAGGATGAGATCATAAAAAAATGGAAGTCTGAGTTTATCACAATTCGTAGCTGATATTTAGCAATTTTGAGTATGTATTTTGCAGGTCTGAGTTTGATTTGCAATTCTTGATTTGAGTTTAACGATTGCAATTGTGAATGTATTTTTTATAGTTCTGAGTTCATTTATTGCAATTCAGAGTTTATATTTTGCAGTAGTGAGTATACATTTTGCATTTCTGTAAAAAAGTATTTTATTTATTTATTTGTTTATTTATTCATTCATTCATTCATTCTCTGGTGAATAGAAAATACCAACTTTGTTTTCTTTTTTATTTTAAACCCTAAACTTGCTTAATATTCTTTATGCATATAAAAGCTGTCATGTTGCTTTCTAAATAATAGTATGTTTATCTATCATTATCTATGTTTGTCTAAGTAGTAACTCCAAAAAAATTGTTAAGAAAAGCTCTTGCAACATTTTTACAGATGTCATTTGGTTTGAGATATTATACTTAAAGCAATGTCATTTTTAAATGTAAAAATATTTTTGGGAGCGCAATTTCTATTTTACCATAAGATCCTGAAGTGTAGTCGGTGTATATAAGACAGATGGAGCCATGAAAAACAGTTCAAGTTTGCAGAATCTGCAAGTTTCCAAACATCAATCTTCCGCAGAACCATTTATTTCACATGAGCTCCTCTGAGACATCATTAGCTTATGCTTTAAGCATATACAAGTCTATCTCTCGTGTTTAACACTAGCTGCTTTATCACAGCTAAATCCAGACCTCCATGTTTAATTCAAAGCGCTCCATCCTCGCAGAATGTGTCTCTTTGTGGATGGTTGATTTGATTGAATAGGAATTTTTATTTCTCAGTGGTTTCTCTGAGCCTGGCAATAATTTTTCTTCTGCAGAGACAGCATGGCTATTTATTTTACCCGCTATACAGTATGGCATTGTGTGCTGTTTTCACGCAACAATCGGCTCTAGCAGTTTGGCTTTTTGGCTGTCCTGTTGCATGTGGGTTTTTCTTTCATTATTAATACGTTGAGAGCCCCAATAAAAATATCGTGGGAATGTGGTCTTGTTTTTGCTCCTGAAATATCCATCTCAGAAGTTTTCGAAGCAGACTTTTTGGGAAACTTTTAAGAGTTGTGGTGGAGTATCTCCTTCAGCATTTCTAATGAAGAATACATGGGAATAAATGTTTCCTTTGAAGAATAAAGATAAATTTTTAAAGGTCTCGTGAAATTAAAACTAAGTTTTAATTTCAAGATATAAAACTGATATATGTAACATGTAAAGCTTGTAGTTTGTCACTTCCGCCTAAAAGGATCAACGATTTAATATGACCTCAAACTTCAGTTTGTCATCAAATCATTACCAATCAAATGCTCTCTAATATCTGACATGCCCCGCCCCCTTCAAGATGCTTTACATTTGATACTCTTGATCTCAACCACTTTCACTGGCAGAGCGGTGATAAAACAAAACGCTATTGGCTATTTGTTTTTTTTAAAGGGGAGGGGCTACACTATGTCCCACCCTCTCTTCATGTTTCGGTTGAGATTACGTCAAACATTGAATAAAAATGCACGTTTCAAATCACTTCACAGGACCTTTAAAAAATAATAATTAAAAAAATAAAAACATTAATTTAAGCTTCAGAAAAAGCAATTAAACAATCTGGTATTTTTTATGTTTTTGAAAGAAGACTCCTATGCTCACAGAGGCTGTTTTTTTATGAAAAAATACCATAAAAATAGCAATATTGCAAAATGTAATTACAGATAATAATAATGGTTTTCTGTTTGATTATATTTTAAGATTTCATTTATTCCTTTGCAAAGCAAAATTTTCAGCATCATTATTCCAGGAACTTACAGATCAGGGTCAGGTGAAATTATCCTTAAATAGATAGTTCACCCAGAAATTAAAATTACCCCATTATTTACTCTCCCTCATGTGGTTTTAAACCGTTACGAAGTTTACTTCTTCAGTTGAACACAAAAGAAGATTTTTGAAGAATGCTGGTTGCTGCGACCAAAAAATTACTATACAAGTCAATGGGTGCCATGCAGCTACTATACCAGCAGTTTTCTAAATATTGTCTTTTATGTTCAACAGAAGAAAGAAACTCAGTTAGGTTTTGAACAAGTGAGGGGTGAGTAAACAATGACACATTTTCAATTTTTGGGTAAGCTATCCCTTTAAAACCAGCTATTAGTCAAATTTTCCAAAATACTCTATGTGGAGTACATAAAGTCCCTCAGGTGTTGAATTTCAGCATAATTCCCCTGTGAAAGAGTCTCATCAGGCTTTTTTTCCATCTCTTTCTGTCGCCCACATCTCCGTTTTGTTAGCAGCGCAGCCTTGAGTCACTGTTACTATGACAACACTCACAAAAAGAGCGGGAAACTGTTGTGAAGTGATTCACTTTTCTGATGGCAGCTTTATTTACACTCTCTTCACTGTGTCCGTGAGGCGTCTTTCAGTTTTCGGCCCTTATTGAAGCATGTTTGTGCAGTCTTCACAAACAACACACGGTAATTAAGTGATTAAATGGGAAAAGGGATTCATACACTGAAAAAAAAAAGATTAATTGAATTTACAATTTTTTTTTTAAGGTGTTTGTAATTTATATGGGCTGAATAAAAAAAATAACAATTAAGTTGAACATTACTAAAGTTAATTTCTTTGTTTAAATTCAGTGCATATAAAATTTTTGCAACCACTTACCTTAAAAAAATGTAGTAAATCCAATGAATATTTTTTTTCAGTGTACTATAATATTGATGTGCACTGGTTTTATTGGCTAAATACCATACAATGAAAAGTGATAAAAGAAAAATGATCTATTGTCGTATATTTTAAGGTTTTAAAACTTAAAAATAATTCCTTCCTTCTCAGTCCAAAGAATATTGATATTAAACAGCAAAAACAACTCAGAAAATCTGCAGAGTTGGATAATATGATGTTTACCTTTGCTGAATAAAAGAATAAAACTACCAAAATATTGTTGCTTTTAGATCATTTAGTAGTAAGTAAGTAATGTTATTTATATATCGCATTTATCGCGTATGGCCATACACCCAAAGTGCTTCACAATCATAAGGGGCGGGGGGGGGGGGATCTCTCCACACCACCACTAGTGTGCAGCATCCACCTGGATGATGTGACGGCAGCCAGAGAACAACGGTGCCAGTGCGCTCACCACACACCAGCTATAGGTGGAGTGGAGAGACAGTGATAGAGCCAATTCGGTGAATGGGGATGATTGAGAGGCCATGATGGGTAAGGGCTGATGGAGGGAATTTGACCAGGACACCAGGCTTATACCCCTACTCTTTACGAGAAGTGCCATAGGATTTTTAATGACCACAGAGAGTCAGGACCTCGGTTTAACCTCTCATCCGAAAGACGGACGAAATTAGATTTTATGCACAAAATGCACAGATATATAGATTTATTGTGTACAAATTTTATATAACAAATATAATAATATGAAAAAACGTGCAGACAATGCATAATATATATTGTAAATACATTTATATAATAAAAGTGGCAAAATAACATAATATGACTAAATACTTAATACTTAATTAGGTGGCGCAGTGGGTAGCGCTGTCGCCTCACAGCAAGAAGGTCGCTGGTTTGAGCCTCGGCTGGGTCAGTTGGCATTTCTGTGTGGAGTTTGCATGTTCTCCTCGTGTTGGCGTGGGTTTCCTCCGGGTGCTTCGGTTTCCCCCACAGTCCAAAGACATGCGCTATAGGTGAATTTAATAAACTAAATTGTCTGTAGTGTATGTGTGTGAATGAGTGTGTATGGGTGTTTCCCAGTGATGGGTTGCAGCTGGAAGGGCATCTGCTGCGTAAAACATATGCTGGATAAGTTGGCGGTTCATTCCGCTGTGGTGACCCCTGATTAATAAAGGGACTAAGCCGAAAAAGAAAATGAATGAATTTACTTAATTAAATTAAATGTATAAACTGAAAACACGGCATTTAAAGCTAATTCACAATCTGAATTTATATTTTTATATAAATAATGCTAAAACTACAAACACCGTTATTTAATTTTAATTGTTGAATTATTGATTTATGTAGCCATGGCAACTGAATAAAATTCTAAACTTATTAAAAATAAAATTGTTTAATAATATAATAATTTAATAATTTATCAATTTGAATAATGTTTAATATTCATTCATTCATTTTCTTTTCGGCTTAGTCCCTTTATTCATCAGGGGTTGCCACAGCAGAATGCACCGCCAACTTATCCAGCATATGTTTTACACAGCGGATGCCCTTCCAGCTGCCACCCAGTACTGGGAAACATCCATACACACTTATTCACACACATACACTATGACCAATTTAGTTTATTCAATTCACCTATACCGCATGTCTTTGGACTGTGGGGGAAACTGGAGCAGCCGGAGGAAACCCACACCAACACGAGGAGAACATGAAAACTCCACACAGAAATGCCAACTGGCCCAGCCGAGACTCGAACCAGCGACTTTCTTGCTGTGAGGCGACAGTGCTAACCACTGAGCCACCGTGTCACCCCATGTTTAATATAATAAACCTAAATAGAAATAAAAAATAATTAATAATTAATTATTTAAATAAAGCAGACATATTTATTGTATATACATTTAATATAATAAATAAAATATTTAATATGAAAAATAAACCCATTTCAAGAAAATGCATACATATACTGTAAATAAATATTAATTTATCAATGTATTTTCATATAAGCATGATCAGACCATCTTTTAATGATGCTTGTTTTGATTTTTCTCAACAGTCTCTTCGAGAGGAAAAGCAGATCTATGAGAAGGAGCTGATGAACTTGCGTGCCAAATATGAAGGCGACACTGCTCACTTTAAGGAGAGCCACAGCCGGGCGCTGGAAGAGCTCTCCAGAAAACACCGGGCATCCCTGGAAAACATCCAGAGCCTTTCAGAGAAGGAAAAGAACCGGCTCCTGTCTGTGAGTAAACACCATAAACACACTAGATCTGAGCACAGCAGTGTGCAAAATCCTCCATGAGTGTCGATAAAACTCATTTAGTAGTATTTACAATCTATATAGCTGTATAGATGGCTAAATAGACAAAAAAACACTTAATAAAAGTGGCAAAAGTACATACAAAGTGTACTTTTTAAAAACAATATATTATTATAAACGATAATTTAATTTAAAAGGTTTCATATAATAAAGCTAAATAAAAATACTAAATATATATTAATCATTCATTCATTCATTTATTTTCTTTTCGGCTTAGTCCCTTTATTAATCTGGGGTCGCAACACCAGAATGAACCGCCAACTTATAGAGCATAAGTTTTACGCAGCGGATGCCCTTCCAGCTGCAACCCATCACTGGGAAACATCCATACACACTCATTCACACACATACACTACGGACAATTTAGCCTACCCAATTCACCTATAGCGCATGTCTTTGGACTGTGGTGGAAACCGGAGCACCCGGAGGAAACCCACGCGAACACGGGGAGAACATGCAAACTCCACACAGAAACGCCAACTGACCCAGCCTAGGCTCGAACCAGCGACCTTCTTGCTGTGAGGCGAACGTGCTACCCACTGCGCCACCATGCAGCCCCTATATTAATCATTCATTCATTCATTTTCTTTTCGGCTTAGTCCCTTTATTAATTTGGGGTTGCCACAGCGGGATGAACCGCCAACTTATCCAGCATATGTTTTACGCAGCGGATGCCCTTCCAGCCGCAACCCATCTCTGGGAAACATCCATACACACCCATTCACACACATACACTACGGACAATTTTTTAGCTTACCCAATTCACCTATACCGCATGTCTTTGGACTTGTGGGGGAAACCGGAGCACCCGGAGGAAACCCACGCGAACACGGGGAGAACATGCAAACTCCACACAGAAATGCCAACTGACCCAGCCGAGGCTCGAACCAGCGACCTTCTTGCTGTGCTACCCACTGCGCCACCGCGTCGCCCCCTATATTAATCATTTAATATTTAAATAAAGTAGAAATATTATAATAGTAGAAATTATAAACTATAACTGAATTGACTTTTTTCAATTAGCATTAGAAAAAAATAATTAGCATAAGAATCTATATGTAAATATGTGACATTTTGTGGAAATTTGTGTATTTATTATGTTTTGTCTTTTTATTGTTTGTCTGTTTTTTGGACCATATGTGTGTCCATAATCAAAGTAAGTATTTAAAGCTAATTCACAGTCTAAATAAATACTATGTTATTATATAAATAATGCTAAAGCAACACTTTTTAAACTCTTATTATTAGATTTTGTATTTATTTATGTAGCCTTGGCGACTGAATAAAATACTACACTTACTAAAACTAAAATCAATGTTTAATAGAATAACAGAAAAATAAAAAGAATAATAATCTACAAAAACCTTTCCCCTCCGCCGAGGTACACGCCAAGGCTGCCCCCTCTCACCCTTACTATTCGCATTGGCTATAGAACCATTGGCTATTTGGTTACGAAATGAGCAAAAGTTTGAAGGCATCTCTCGGTATGGAACATCTTATAAATTGTCCCTTTATGCAGACGACCTTCTTTTATATATATCTAACCCTATTTTATCATTGTCACCGATCCTCCAAATTTTTTATTTGTTTGGCAAATTTTCTGGCTACAAATTAAACCATCAAAAGAGTGAGATGTTTCCAGTCAATTTAACCGCTGAGACACTGTCTAAATATCCTTTTCCATTTAAAGGGGCTCAGGAAGGATTCCGATATTTAGGTGTATTCATCACTAAATCAGTTGCAGGTATTTTCAAAACAAATATTAATTCTCTGCTAGAAGCCTGTAAGCAAGATATGCAGAGATGGTCCTCTCTTCCAATATCATTAATCGGCCGTATTAATTTTGTTAAAATGACAATTTTGCCCAAATTTCTTTATCTCTTTGATCACATACCCATTTATATCAATACATCTTTTTTTGTAACTTTGAATAAGGCAACTAATTCTTTTTTGTGGGGCGGCAAATATCCACGAATAAGAAGAAAATTTTTAGAACTTCCCAAGTCAGAAGGGGGCCTTGCATTACCAAATTTTCAGCAGTATTACTGGGCCTGTAATATCAACAAGCTTTTGCATTGGACTAACATTTCAAATGTTTCCAAACATCCCATCTGGGTCCAATTAGAACTGTTATCCTCAAAGTTTTCCCTCCATTCAGTGATTTGCTCTCAGCTTCCAATAAATAGCAGAATCGTCTCTGACAGTTTAGTGGTGACCAATACTATTAAAATATGGGTTACTTTTAGGAAACACTTTGGGCTAATAAGTCCATCCACACTAGCTCCTATAGTAAATAATGTATCTTTTTTACCTTCGTGTTCTGATTCTGCTTTTCGTGACTGGTCATCTAAGGGGCTTAATACCATTAAGGACTTGTATGATAAAGGTATATTTATGTCATTTTCAGATTTGTCTGAAAAGTTTCATCTTCCCAAAACTCATCTTTTTCGCTTCTTTCAGATAAGACATTTTGTACAAAATCAGTTTACTCAGTTTCCTAATCGTCCTCCTGATTCAAAAATGGACACCATTCTTTCTTTTAATCCAGACAGAAAAGGGATAGTCTCTATCATCTATCTGTCAATAAATTCTTTGAATTCAGACTCCTCTGAATTACCTAAGAATACCTGGGAACAAGAGTTGGGGATCACCATCAGTGAAGTAGAATGGGATTATATACTCAATTTTGTACACAGTTCTTCTATATGTGCCCGACATAGTTTAATGCAATGCAAGATTTTTCACAGAGCACACTACACTAATGCCAGATTAGCCAAAATATACCCAAATAGAAGTAATACTTGTAATAGGTGTCAACAATCTCCAGCAAATCACACACACATGTTTTGGTCTTGTCCAAGATTGACAGTGTTTTGGTCTAAAATATTCAATACTTTTGAAAAAACTTTTAATATATCAGCCACTCCAAACCCTCTAACAGCACTATTTGAAATACCTTTTGAGCCAAATTTGCCTTCAGAAACACAGAACGTTGTGGCTAGGAGGCTTATTCTCCTTAAGTGGAAACAAACATCTCCACCTTCATATGACAGATGGATAAAAGAAATCGTAACGGTTACTAAAGTAACCCTCGTTCCCCGAGGGGGGGAACGGAAATGCTATGTGGAAACTTCCACTATGGGGATTTCGTCAGAAAGCCAATCATTCTGAAGAGTAATTAAACGGGCCAATGAAATGCCAATGAGTTGGCGGTGTCAGCGTGCACAGCTGGCAGCAATCATAATCAGCTTGTGAATAAGAATGCCCGCTGTGCCACACAACCACACCTTTTCTAGCTGAAGAAGCCGAACTACAGCTGTCAGCTAAGGCGCAATCCCTGTGGCGAAGGAACATAGCATTTCCGTTCCCCCCCTCGGGGAACGAGGGTTACTTTAGTAACCGTTACGTTCCCCAGCGGGAGGGGAACTACAATGCTATGTGGAAACTTCCACTATGGGGAAATCTATGGAAAACGCCACAGTGATTGAACCTTACCACGTCGCTGGTGAGAGGTTTGCCAGGCTCCGGCGTGAGCGCACCATCATCACCAGAGACGCAGCCCACCAACGTGTCCCCTGGCCCTAACTTACCTTACTTACCTGTGAAGCACTTAAAGGCTTATTTATATTTTTTGGGGAGTCGTAAAAAATACACCTAGTTAAGATTCTAGGAATTTTAAATTACGACAGTACGTTGGGAAGCGTGCAGTCCCGATAGGGAGGACGCTGCGGAGGCCACCTGCTGCCCAATGTGGAGACCTGGTGGCAGGAAGACATATGGACTAACCCTGAAAAGGGGGAGAACACATATGAAGGATGGTTAGCGGGGAGGGAAGACACGGGCCCGCCTAAGAGGAGGAACTACACCGTGGCTGAATGAAGCATATGGGATCGCCAGTGGGGATCGCGCATAGCAGGCACCTATACCCAGAACGCGGGCTGACCAAGTGGGCATGCCAACTACGTAATGGGCCAGGCACCTGACTCCTCCGCTGAGTCAGATGCTGGGGGCCTCGGAGGAACTCTGCAGGGTTCGCCAAATGGGGAACTCAACTGAACAGAGTGAATAAGCGCACGAATCTCTGTGTTAGAGAGAAAGGCGCAGCAAGCGTGTTTCAACACCGTACTGAATTTCCTCATTCACTGGCGTATCCAGCACACGTGAGGAAAATCAGCCCACTTAAAGATTATAGAATCTTTACGAATGTATTAGGTGTCGCCCAGCCCGCAGCTCTACAGATGTCTGTTAGAGAGGCGCCGCGTGCTTACGCTCAAGAGAAGGCGATACTCTTAATCGAGTGCGCTCTCATTCCCGGTGTACGCGGCTCACCCTGGCATAGAAAAGCGAGGGAGATGGAATCCACTATCCAGTGGGCCAACCTCAGAATGGATACGGCACTTCCCGTCTGCCGATCATAACAGAAAAGGAGCTGCTTAGAGTCGTAAGCTCTAATGCGGTCACAAGCGCCGAGCGCGAACAGGACACAGCAAGAAAGGGGCTGGGTCTGCCTCCTCCGTGGGCAGCGCTTGCAGGTTCACTACATAGTCTAAAGAAGCGCTGTAGGAACCTCGGGCACATAGGTGGGCCGGGGTCTCAGGAAAACGTGAGAGTGGACCGGCCCGAATTGCTGGCACACTTCGCTGACCGAAAATGCCTCCAGATACCCGACCCTCTTGACCGATGCCAACGCGACCAGCAGAGCTGTCTACCTGGACAGAAAACTTAAAGATACTGAGTCGAGTGGATCGAGCAGACCTCTCCTAAGAGAGATCTCCAAGTGGGTATGAGAGGGGGACAGGATTGATTTAATTAACCAGCGTCTCGCGCCTCTGGGAACTGGATGATGAGGCGATGCTTTCCCAGCGCGCCGCCATCCCCGCGTCCTCAGAGCGGGGATGATCGTAACGCCAACCCCTCAGTGCGAAGGGGACAGCCTTAGCTCAGCCAGCTGAAGGAGGAAAGCATCACACTGATCTGGCATGTCCGGGGTCTTTCTCGGAGAGAAGTACACCACACAGCGAATAGACTCCACTTCAGGGCGTAGGCATGCCTCGTAGAGGGTGCTCTAGCCTGAGTGACGGTGTTAACCACCGAACCGGTAAGTCACCTAAGTCCTCCACGCTCCATCTATGGACCTTACACGTGATTCCAGAGATCTGGGCGCAGGTGCCAGATGGTGCCTGTTCCAAAGATGAAGGAGCTTCTTCAAAGGGATATGCCAGGAAGGGGCCGTCACGAGGAGAGAGCTGAAAACAGATCAGATTGAGCCAGAGGCGCAATAACAGACCTGGTCCTCGTCCTCCCTGACGTAACACAGTATCTGCGAGAAGGCTCACTGGAGAGAAATGCGTATTTACGCACGCCCAGGGGCCAGCTGTGTTAGCCAGCGCGCAGAGCGCACCTATAACAGCTGGACAGCCGGGGGTGGAGTCTCAGTTTTCCCGGGCATGAACTGCCGTGAGAGCGCATCGGCTGCACAGTTGAGTTCGCCGGGGGAAAAAAATGGCACGCAGCGATTCCGCCGCGAATGACTCCGGAGGAGCAGACGGCGAGCGAGCTGAGACATGCGGCGAGAGCGGATACCCCCTGTGCGGTTGATATACGCCATCGTCGCCGTGCTGTCCGTCCTGACCAGCACGTGTTTCCCCTCTAGCACCGGTAAAAACAGTGCAGCGTGAGATACACTGCCAACAGCTCCAGGCAATTAATATGCCAATGCAACCAGGTTCCTTCCACGGACCCCCAGCTGCATGCCCGCAACACACGGCCCCCCAGCGCGTACTGGAAGCATCCGTCGAAACGACGACATGCCTGGACACTTGTTCTAGAGGCACACAGGCCTGTAGAAACGCAGGGTCCGTCCAGAGGCTGAGGGCACGGCGACACAGTGGAGTGGCAGTCACCCGGTGCGTGCCCGCGTGCCATGCGCGTCTAGGGACCTGATCGGGAAGCCAATGCTGAAGCGGTCTCATATGGAACAGCCCGAGCGGCGTGAAGCGGCCACGGATGCCCTATGCCCCAGGAGCCTCTGAAATGATATCAGTGGGACCACAGTTTTCCTGTCGAACTCTCTCAGACAGGTCAGCATCAGCCCAGCGCGCTCTCGAGGGAGGCGCGCCGTCATGGTGATCAAGTCCAGCTCCAACCCGAGAAAAAAGATGCTCTGCACGGGGGCGAGCCTACTCCTTTCTCGGTTGACCCGAAACCCCAACAGGTCGAGGTGCCGGAGCACCCAGTCCCTGTACATAATCAATTGATTCCGCGAGTGAGCTAAAAAGCCAGTCATCGAGATAATGGAGTATGCAGATGCCCGCGAGCCGAAGGGGCATTAGGGCATCCTCCGCGAGCTTCGTGAAAACCCGCGGAGACAGGGAGAGCCAGAAAGGGAGGACTTTGTACTATCATGCTCGACCCTCGCACGCAAACCGCAGCCGGTGGCGTGGGAAAATGGAGAATGAATGTACGTGTCCTTCAGGTCTATCGCTGCAGACCAATCCTGAGGACGGACGCACCGGGGGATGTGCTTCTGCATGAGCATTCTGAGCGGCTGCTTGTAAGGCAGCGGGTCAAAATGCGCAGAACTAGGATTGGTCATAACCCACTGCTCTTTTAGGGTACGATGAAGTACAGACTAAAAAGCCCATACCTCATCTCGGCTGGAGGGACCGGCTTGATTGCATCCTTCGCCAGGAGGACAGCAATCTCCTCGCACAAGAGAGGGGCGGACACAGGGCTGACACCTGGTGTAATACACGCCCGTGAACTTGGGGGACCGTTTAGCGAACTGAATCGCATAGCCGAGTTTGATTGTCCGAATGAGCCATCGCGACGGGCTGGGCAGCGCTAACCAGGCTGGCAGAGCCCACGCGAGTGACATCATCGGTGCAATCACTGACGCACCAGCGGTGGGGCAGCACGGGATGGGAGAGCTCACCCCGGGAGGCATGCGTCCCAAGGAAGAGCGGAAGTTTAAGAGGTTTAATCTTAACTTCGTCCCAAGAGCCCGCAGGGCGGCTAGGAGTGCGAGAGAAAGGAGCCCGTCCTCTGGCACTCACAGAGCCTGTGGCGAAGAGCACCGATCCTGCGAGCTGGAAGGCATAGCGTCCCATACTGGCAGTGTTCGGGCTATCACACCCAGAGAGAGGAAAAAATTGCTCTTAAAAAATTTAGTAGCCATACGGCCTTTTTGTTAATGATATGGGTGTCCCTGGCCCTCCGCCAGGGAAAGAGCAAACATCCTTTTCTCCGTGTGGCCCGTCTCAGGGACGCTTCGCGGTCCGTACTGGACTTAGCGGCGCCCTGAGGCGGGGGGCGGTGATCGTCTGTGAGGTGCTCAACGCTGCCGCTTAACCAGTTGAACGGACAGGGCGGCGGAGCAGATTTTGGAGCCACAGACGAGCGCCCTCGGCGAGAAGCAGCCAAAGTGGACGAATCGACGGGGAGAGCGGTTTTTGAGCCCGCCGATCGCACTTGACTACTCTTTCACCGAAGTGAATTCCTGGGTGAACTCACCCCGGTGTCGCCGAACAGGCCAGCCTGGGATATGGGTGTGTTAAGAAAGCGAACTTTGTCAACGACACGCATATCTGCCAGGTTTAGCCAGAGGTGGCGTTCCTGGACCACTAGTGTGGTCATCGTCCTTCCCAGGGCACTCGCAGCCGACCTGGTGTTTTTAGAGCAAAGTCGGTTGCAGTGCGTAGTGCATGAAGCCTGGGTCGGAACCTTCCTCGTGCCGCTGCGCCAGCGCTTGGACTAGCCATAGCAAGCAAAACGGAAGCAGCCTGGCCCGCAGCAGTGTAGGCTCTGGCCCTGAGGGACGCAGACAACCTACACGCTTTGGACGGGAGCCGAGGCTAACCACGCCAGGAAGGGGCACCACGCGGGCAAGATTGACCGCGCTAGCACACTCGACCTGGGGTTTTGCCTCGTACCCCCTGGCTGCTCCGTCATCGAGGAAGGTGAGGGCGGAGCGCACGCAGACCGGGCAGAAAAAAGGTGCCCTCAGCGCTGCGTGAACTTACTGTGCACCTCCGGGAAGAAGGGGACGGGAGGCTTAGAGGGTTTCCCCTTCTTATCCTCCACGTAACACCCGTCTAATCGGTCCGGCGACGAAGCTGGGGGACAAGCCATCTCCAGCCTCGTCGCCGAAGCAGCCCGGGTTAGCACGGCCATCATATCAGATGCCATATCCGGAGCCTCGCTTACCACCCCTGAGGGAGGAAGCGGGTCCGAATTGTCATCGGAAAATGACAGCCCACCCTCCGATGCAGCGATGGACATCTGAAGGATGGTGCGCTTCTCTCACTCGAAGCTTGGATGGAGCGCGCTGAGGAATGGGAGGTCCGCAAGCCCGAGGGCGGCGGATTGACCCCCACTGTGACCCTCAGATCTGCCCGAGTGCCAACCGCTATTTGCGGGGGACAACAGGGGTGGTTCGCCCTTTTGCAAGAGCGAACCGCGATCTTAGCTGCGCAACAGACATGCCATCGCAGTGATGGCATGCGCTGCCCGCGAGCACCGCATTAACATGCTGGTCCCCCAGACATGCAATACAGTGCTCGTGCCCATCATCCGTGGACAGGAAACCACCGCATCCAGAAACGCACGGTCGAAGCGACGTCTTTAAAAAGACGCGCTGCCCGACCGTGTTGCTCTTTTAGGAAATTTGCTTAAATTTATACGCACCGCTCTTGAAGTACCGGTCCAGCGAAACGCCCAGGGACAGGAGAAACCCAGCTCGACCACCGCTGCTCGCGTTGTTGCTCGCGCTGGAACCGGGAGAAATCAGCCTCTCAGAAGACGGCAGCTTTCTCTCACTCTCTCTCTCTCGAACAAAGTCGGAGGATGACAGCAAAACGTCTCTTTCAGACTGCACATGAGGCTTCTGAAAGCGAAAAGGTGTGGTTGTGTGGCACAGCGGGCATTCTTATTCACAAGCTGATTATGATTGCTGCCAGCTGTGCACGCTGACACCGCCAACTCATTGGCATTTCATTGGCCCGTTTAATTACTCTTCAGAATGATTGGCTTTCTGACGAAATCCCCATAGTGGAAGTTTCCACATAGCATTGTAGTTCCCCTCCCGCTGGGGAACTTTTTGTGTTTAAAATTGGAAAAAATTAGGTTTTCATTGAAAGGGTCTTTAAAATCTTTTTACAAAACATGGAAACCTTTGTTGAATTATATTGACACTATTGACCTTGAAGCAGAAGAGGAATAAAGCTTTTTTTGTTTTTTTGTTTTTCTTTGTTATTTATATATTTATTTTATTACTTAATTTTATTTTCTTTATTTATTTATTTATTTATTTATTTTTACATTTGCTGTGTTATTTAATAACTATATTGTTTTTTTTTTTATGGTCATTGGTTCTTAGTTGTGAAAAAGCAGAACAGTATATTACTTATTTTTGTATGTATATGACATTGTATCTGCACAAAATGTTAATAAATATATTTTGGAAAAAAAAAAGAATAATAATCTAGATTAGCATTTAAATATTTAAATAAAGTAGAAATATGTTTAAAAACTGGTGAAAATGCAGTTGCAAAAGCATAACAAAATTGTAAATATATATTATAATATTTTATAATACTACAAAAACAATTACACACTCATATATTACTTTATTTTTATATATTATTATTAATAATAATAATAATAATAATAATAATAATAATAATTATTATTATTATTATATAGTTATTTGTTTTTCAATTTTTTGGACCATATGTGTGTCCATAATCAAAGTATGTATTTAAAGCTAATTCAAAGTCTAAAGAAATACTATATTATTATATAAATAATGCTAAAACAACAAACACTTTTTAAACTCTTATTATAATTTTTTTTTGATTTCTGTTAATCTATTAAACATTGATTTTAGTTTTAGTAAGTTTAGTATTTCATTCTAAAAAAAAATTATAATCTAGATTAGCATTTAAATATTTAAATAAAGTAGAAATATTTAAGAACTGGGGGGCGTCACGGTGGCGCAGTGGGTAGCACGATCATCTCACAGCAAGAAGGTCGCTGGTTCGAGCCCCGGCTGGGTCAGTTGGCATTTCTGTGTGGAGTTTGCATGTTCTCCCCGTGCTCGCGTGGGCACCCCTCCGGGTGCTCCGGTTTCCCCCACAGTCCAAAGACATGCGGTACAGGTGAATTGAATAAGCTAAATTGGCCGTAGAGTATAAGTGGGAATGCAAGAGTGTATGGGTGTTTCCTAGTGATGGGTTGCGGCTGGAAGGGCATCCGCTGCGTAAAACATATGCTGGATAAGTTGGCAGTTCATTCCGCTGTGGCGACCCCTGATGAATAAAGAGACTAAGCCGAAAAGAAAATGAATGAATGTATTTAAGAACTGGTGAAAATGCAGTTCCAAAAGCACAACAAAATGTAAATATATATTATAATATGTTAAAATACTGCAATAACAATTAGACACTCATATATTACTTAATTTTTTTATATATTAATTAGTTAGTTATTTAGTATTTTTAGTAAGTTTAATTTGATTACAAGAAGAACAAGTTTTTGAAACGTACAACAAAGCGTACCCTAAGTAATGTATTTCAGATTCGCAGAAACGTAGACAGTGTCCTCTAATGGATTTGTCATCTGAAACGTGCAACGAAACGAACTTGGAGTGACATATTTTACGTTTCAAAAATGTAGGCTGAGGCACATATTTCCAAAGAGACTGGACAGAAAATAATGAAATAATATTATTTGCGGAACTTTAGATTGTCATTCAGTGTAAAATGTCTTTAGTATTACAATTATGTAGACATAATCAAGATGATCTGCTGAAGTTTAAACCGAGCACCAGAATTGGGAAGAAAGGTGATTAAAGAGACTTTGAAGGTGGCATAGTTATTGGTCTGAGAATTTCAGAAACTGCTGATCTACAAGGATCCAGGATTTACAGAGAATAGTCTGTAACATCATACAGGTTGTAAAAAGTGGCTTTGGTGTTTAATCATAACCTTTTCTTTACTATTTTTGGAAGTGAGTGAGAGAGAGAGAGAGGAAAAAAAAACAGTAAATCATTTGAGAAAGGGGAAGCGCAGGTGCCTTTGCTCCAGGAGGCTTTGGTAGAACGGAAGAGAGCAGGAGCTTGGCGTTTATGCCTCGTTAAACACAACAGTGGAGATTCATTCGTCACACACTTTCACCTCCGTCCAGCCTCCAGCTCACCCTCTCCACCCAGCCCAAGGTGTCCCAAACAGGACACACTCAATCTCCAATCAGTAAAAAATCCCCGTTATGATATTTTAAAGGTTTACCGTTTTGTTTCGAAGGTCACCTATAATCGATTTACATCTATCCAACATCAAAAACATTTTCTTAAAATATCGATTGTAGCATCTGTTCTGTTCTTACAGTCTGAAACGGTTCATTTAAAGGGATAGTTCACCCAAAAAAATTTTTTACAATTGTTTTGTTTCAGAGGTCACCTAAAATTGATTTGCATCCATTCAAGGTCAAAAACACAGTTAAATTTTCTTAAAATATTTACTGTAGCGTCAGCTCTGTTCTTATGGTCTGAAATTGTTCATTTAAAGGGATAGTTCACCGGTACATAAAAATATCCATTCATTAAAAAAAATAAAACACTGTTATGCTATTTTTAGGGTTGTCACGATACTGGAATTCGGTACCAATCGATACTGAAGTTTTAAAAACGTCCATTTCCCGCTTACATTTAAGCGCTACTGAGCACGTTCTTAAACAGCGCTGATTTGCCGTTGTGTTCACATGCTCAACAGAAATGACTGTGATTGGCCATGAAGGTCATCAGTTCACCGACCTCACCGCTGTTTACTAAGTGTAACCACAGATACAAGGACACTGGAGTGTTTTAAAGTCATGTCGATCAGCTGGTTTGTCTAAAAGCTGACATACGAGCGATCCGCTGATGAATCTGGTTTCTACAAACCACCTGTAGAAACACTCTTTGCTCTTATGCACCTGACACTTTATCTAAACTCCATCTTACAAGGACTCAATAAGGAAAGCGATGTTTACTATAAACGTAAAAGTACTTGTATAGCCTGTCTTATGTGTGTAGTTTAAGTATTTTATTTTATTCTATTCTATTTTATTTTATTTTATTTTATTTTATAGTATATGTTAGTTATGCATAGGTTTTTTATAATAGCTCTTATGTCCAGTGTTGAGTTTGTATTTATGATTAATCTATGTAGCACCGTTGTCCTGCGAGACACGACATTTCGTTCCTCTGTATGTCCACACATGTAGCGGAATGACAATAAAGCTTGACTTGACTTGACTTGAATCGCTGCTTTAAAACGCTCCAGTGTCCTTGTATCTGTGGTTACACTCAGTAAACAGCGGTGAGGTCGGTGAACTGATGACCTTCACGGCCAATCACAGTCATTTCTGTTGAGCATGTGAACACAACGGCAAATAAGCGCTGTTTAAGAACGTGCTCAGTAGCACTCAAATGCTAGCTGGAAATGGACATTTTTTAAATTTCAGTATCGATTGGTACCGAATTTCAGTATCCTGCAACCCTAGCTATTTTAAAAGTTTACAGTTTTGTTTCGGAGGTCACCTATAATCGATTTGCATCCATCCAAGTTCGAAAACACATTTTCCAAAAATATAAATTGTAGCGTCTTTCAGTCAGAATTCAGTTCAGAATTGCATCTTTCCTTTCGAAACTAATAGCTCCATTCATTGTGCACTTTGAAACTTTGCTGAGCTTTTTTTTCTATTCGCAGTTTGCTGAATTACAAACTACATGAAAGGTAATATCTGCAAAAGCATAATAGGGGCACTTTATTACGTTATTCCCAGTCAGGCAAACGTCATGACTAAAGTCTGTTTTGATTCCGCTAACTGATGACATATGACATATGACATAAAAGCATACTGTACAGGATTGACTCAGTTGGAGCTCATTCTGTCATCCTCCCCCAAAATAGGCAGCTTTCAGCAGGCCGGCACATCCACATTCAAACGGTTCACAACTACTTAATCTTTTTATAATTGCACCATCAATGTGAGTCCCCACATTGATCCTGCGGGCCAACCTGACCGCCCGCCGGTGCCCTACTCACACCTGCAGCTTCTCCACGATGGACGTCCAGCTTCTCCAGCCTCCGGCACCTAGACTGCAGCTCTGAACAGGAAGTTTGGCCAGATGAAAAATAGTCGTGCCCAACAGAGCCTAGTTTCTCTCTAGGTTTTTTTTCCCTTCACTTCGTCAATTGGTGAAGTTTTTTTTCCTCGCCACTGTGCCCACTGGCTTGCTCGGATCGGGACTCGTGGAGCTGCGCTTCAGTGGATTTGCTCTACAGTGTTTGAACTTCCAGCAGTAAAATTTAAACCACACTGAACTAAACTAAACTGAACTTCAACTCTGAAATCTGGACTTTACTAGAACTATGTTAAGCTGCTTTGACACAATCTATATTGTAAAAAGCGCTATATAAATAAACATGAATTGAATTGAAAACATGAATAATTATAAGTCACACTCCTCAGATCTTTAGCTGAATGAGAAGAGCAGCAGTGAGTTGTTTCTCTTTTCTGCCTAGAGTTATGGTGTTCCCAGAGTGTGTTCATTTTCAGGTCACTAAAGCCAAAGTCTAACAAGGATTTTAGCTCGAACTGAGGTCTGTATTACCTGGAGAGACGCTGTATTACCCTAACTTGCCTAGTTAACCTAATTAATAGTTAAGTCTTGAAATTGCACTTTAAGCTGAATACTAGTATCTTAAATAATATCTAGTTAATTATTATGCACTGTCATCATGGCAAAGATAAAAGAAATCAGTTATTAGAAATTAGTTGTTAAAACTATTATGTTTCTTTCAGTTAAGCAGAAATTGAAGGGGAAAAAATACAGGGGGGTGTTGGAAAAAAATAAATGAGTGAATGAGAACTTAGTCCAGGAGACTCAAACAAGCAGATTTCTTTATTGAGACGTGTTGGTTAGTCTGCAGTCATACAGAGTCTTCAAGAAGTCCACGAGTCTGCAAGAGCCTACAGGAGTCTCCTACAGGTCTGCAGTCTGCAAGTTTTATCACAAGTCTGAAAGCAAGTCTAAAATGAGTCTATAATATGTTTTTAGGAGGAGGGGAATGGCTAGGTGGATGGGAAGCATGCAAAGACAAAGGCACAGTCGTTAAGACCATGCCCGTAGCATTTGCATCACTATGGCTCAGCCCGTGCTCTGGAAGCAAAAGGTTTAATGTCCCTCCCAGCTGGGCTGTTACAGTTTCAAATGAAATGATATAACAAAAAAAAAAAAACAAAGAATATAACTTTTCAGTTATATATAGATTACTGTTAATTTGAAACTAGATTATATAAATTTATATTTCCACAGGGGTAATAATTTAGGAGGGATAATAATTCTGGCTTCAACTGTACATATCTGCAAAAATGGCCCAAAGCACTCTATTATGTATGCCAGGCCAGTATTTGGCACTGTCACCTTGTTAGTAAACAGTACTTGTAAGAAAGTGACTACATGCCATCTGTGTCTCGGTGCTGGTGTGTATGTATAATTTGCTGTGTGTGTAAAATGTGTCTGTCTCTGCTTTTGGTTGTAATGTGAAGTAAATCCATACTTTGCTGATGAATCATTAGCAAACACTTGAGCAACAACAACACTTTTCAGTTTCACTACACCTCCCTAAACACATGCATGTAGATGTTGTCATCATTTTCATAGACTCTCGTTTTCAGGTGTTTACACGTCCACAACAGCGACAGTGTTTTCAAAATCTTCCACTTCGTAACTTTAGATTTACACCAAAAATGCCGTTCATGTAAACGAACAGGTAAAATGCTTAAAAAAGGTTTCCTGAAAACATTGTTGTCTAAATGGTCCCATGATGAACCGCAAACTGATTGATAGCACTGTCAAAAATAAACTGTCCATTTTTACATAAAACAACATATGTTTTACACAGCGGATGCCCTTCCAGCTGCAACCCATCACTGGGAAAGACCCATACACAGTCATTCACACACATACACTACGGACAATTTCGCTTACCCAATTCACCTATAGCACATGTCTTTGGACTTCTGGGGGAAACCGGAGCACCCGGAGGAAACCCACGCAAACACAGGGAGAACGTGCAAACTCCACACAGAAACTGACCCAGCCGAGGCTCGAACCAGCAGCCTTCTTGCTGTGAGGCGACAGCGCTACCCACTGCGCCACCGCATCGCCCCCACCTGCACATATACACTGTAAAAAAAATAAAAATAAAAAAGATTAAGAATTCATGACAAAATAAGTTTTATGTTAATTTAACTTGTAATTTAATTTAAGATATAAAATAAGTCTCTGATGTCCTTAGAGTGTGTATGTGAGGTTTCAGTTTAAAATACCACACAAATAATGTTTTATAACTCTTTGAAACTGTTCCTTTTAGGCTTTGATCCTAATTGTGCCATTTTGGTGACTGTCACTTTAAATTCAAATAAGATTTTGCTCTTTTCAAAACAGGGCGAAGCTACAAATGCCTATGTGTCTTTAGATTGAACATGAAATGCTATTTATGTTTACACAAAATTTTGGAATCTAACATTCCTAAAGTAAAAGCATAACACGTACATTGCTTGTTTTGTTTATGTCATAAGTTAGTTGCTAGTGGAGAATTTAGCTAGTTGCTAGTGGAGAAGTTTTGTGGCATTATTAGCTGACTTTACACTTTTCCCTGTATGTTTTCATGTTCATTATTTTGTGTAAATCGTATGGCACATACAGTTACTGACTCAAAACATTCCAGTAAACAAAATTAAAGATGTATGATTGGTCTGGCTCCCCAGCATAAATAGAAATGCTAACAGGTAGCTAACAGGTCTCCTCAAGCGAGATGCGAACACTAGCTTGCAGCTATCCTTATAATGCATGTTGTTTCCACAAGCTCAGTCATATTTACAATCCTCATACTTTTAAAACACAGCATGCTTTCTAATGGATCATATTTTCTCTCTTCCGAAAAGTCCCAGAGATTACGGCAGCCCAAAGCCGAGCTGCTCCACCATTATCACCTGCTGTCAAACCTGCGCGACCCTTTAGCAAACCTTTGTCCCGGTGGACGTTGCAGCAGCAAACGGTTAATCACATTACAGCGTGGCCACTTTGAGCTTATCGCGCCGCCACCGCCGTAGCGCCCGCCACTCTCAGAAATGGAAATGCGCTCTGAAAAATTGAGGCGCGGATGAATAATCAATGAGAGTGGCCTCTGTTGGAGTGTGCGCCGCTGACTCACAGCCAGTACAGAAAGCAGTGTGACGACTATGCTGACGTCCTATTTTAGATAGAGCCTAAGGCCTTTCCACTTTTTCTGTCTTTATCTTTCTTTTCCAGAGCGCTTTCGGTTTCTAGTGTGTGTCCAGAGTGGGTTTGGTGACTCACTCCTCTGATGACAGACCTTTATTTTGGAAACCTCCGCTGTAGGCGAGCATGCATGCAATGTATTTGATACTTTCCGGGAGCGAGATCACAGTATTTCATTCGACACGGATAACAGTGCGGCTGCATTTTTACCTTCTTAACGTCACCGAGACACTCGAGAGGTGCTATCTGCATATTGGTACGTCTTGAATCAGGGATGGGAGTGAATTATGCACACATGTCGGCTATACTGAGTGCACAGCCCATTTGTTCGTCTCTGCTAACCATCAATTTTTTAAACGGTCTTACTTAAGACTTCTTTCTCCTTAAGGCCCACGCAGCCACACAGGCTTTTCACAGCATGTTCTTTGAGGTGATGTGCATATGAATATGCACTGAAATTAACTGAAATACTTTGTGACAGTATTAGCTTTACATTTATCCTGTATGATTTTTTTATGTTCATTATTTTGTGATAATCACAACACAGGCTCATTGTAAATACATGATTCAGCCTAGATTTTTGTGAAATTGCAAATACGTTTGATAACTCGGTTTCGATGAAGCACAGTTCCACAAAAGAGATAAAAGCAATGTAAAATCAAGGTAAATCTATGTAGCTGCAGTGCACTTTTCTCTTATGTTTGCTTTTGAGAACACTATTGGTTGAGTTTAGGGAAGGGTTTAGGTCAGTGGTTTGCTGTTTCTATGATCTGTATGCCAGCCTTCTCATGGATGTGTACAAGATAGATGTGTATCTGAAACGTACAACATAATGTATTTTAGATTCACAAAAATGTAGATAGCACCCTCTTGTGGGTGCGTTAATAAAAAGTTACAATTTTATTACAATGAAATTTTATAAATTGTTCTTTATATTCGTCAAACAATTCTGATAAAAGTATTAACATGTTCAAAACATGTAAGCAAAACAACGTATTTCATTTTTAAATACCTTTTGTAACGGGTGCCAGTCTAACAGGGGAAATATAACTTCAGTCTGTTGAAGTTAAACATTTTACATTTACAAAAAGCCAAAATAAATTAACTATGTATAAAACAAAGTTTAAAGGAACACTCCACCTTTTTTTTTAAAATTAATAATAGCCTCATTTTGCAACTCACCTAGAGTTCAAATGTTTTTGATTCAGCCGATCTCTGGGTCTGGCATCATTGAATCAGATTAGACCTAGTTTTTATGTAGAGTTTAGTTGAAAGTTTCAATTAAGTTTCGATAGAGCTTTAATTATTTTCCTCTTTAAAGCTTGACCCTTTCTATGTCTAGCGCAGGGGTGCCCAAACTCTGTCCTGGAGAGCCGGTGTCCTGCACAGTTTTGCTCCAACCCTACTTAGACACACCTGTGCTAGCTGATCCAGCTCTTACTATTTATACCAGAGATTTTCTAAACTATATGGAGATGGAAATCTGTGTATTACTCACTATTGAAAAAAGCTAACATTGATTCCAGCTCAGCCAATTATGTAACGACATTAGCGTCACTGGTCAGTGTTCACAGTTGACAGACCTAGCTGACGCAGCATTCTCTTTCTTAAAAAATAACACTTTTATTAGGGTAAAATATACATTGGATTCACCATGAACGTGTTGTTTAGTGTAAAACATGTTGAGATTGTCGAACAGGCTTTAGATTGATTAAGTGACGGGTTATTTCCTCACAAAAGCTGTTTATTCTGTGTAGTGACGCCTCTCCTCCATTGACTTCCATTAAAACAAAATGGCCTCTGGTCTCCTTCCTCATGTACTGGCATTAGCATTAGCCGTTACACCTTTTTGGCTAATAATTTCCAACTTGTCATCGATTGGCTTTGGTCATACTACAAGCTTCCAGGCATGTGTTTTTAGTAGGGGTGTGACGAGATGCCTACTCCACAAGACAAGACGAGATATGAGATTGGGTTTACAAGAACGAGACGAGACGAGATTTTTACACTTTAAGAAGTCCTCAATGATGAAATATATGAATTCAACTGACAAAAAAAAAAACACAAATCACAAAACTATTTAGGTGCTTTTTTTTTAAATCAACTTGTAATGAATGTTATTTTACTTCTATTTTAATGAATTATACGCAGTAAAGGACATGCAAACACTGCTAAATATTTTGCTAATAGCCTATGTGAATGGAAAATAATCTTTTTATATATAATTTTAAATATTAGCCAAATATTTGCTAATATATAAATGGAAAATAGATTGTTATTGAACTAGAAAAAAACAAAATACAAAAAACAATTTAGGTGCTTTTTAAAAAAAATTTAATGAATGGTATTTTATTTCTATTTAAATGAATTCTGTGGTAAAGGACATGCAAACACTGCTAAATATTTAGCTATAAACACTACTGACTGGCTTCTCCTCTGTACAGTTTCACATCAGAAATCAAACTTCTTTCCACACACTGAACTTAAAAAAAATATATGTAATTTTTTGTATTTAATTTTTAATTTAATAAATCAGTTTCACTTTCATTTAGCAAGATTTCATTTATGCCCCCGTTACTCACTCTGAGCTACTGGATGCAATCATGTGAGTATGAATTAAGGACTGATAGGAGAGAGTTGTTTTAATGGAGTTTGATACCGCACGGCAATGAAAAAAAATAAAAAAATTCAGCTTTTCTCGGACAGCATAAACATGCGTTCCGTGATGATGATGTGACGATGAGTCTCCAGGAGATCGTTCAGTGAGTGTGTGTGTTTGTTTACGCGCGCTTAGAGATGTGTGAGTCTGTGGTGCTTTACTGACTCGCTAGGTGTGTATGTCCTGTCGCAAAATGCGGCTAAAAGTCCTTCAAGGTGTTCATAGTTTGACTACAGCGTTTACATATCTGCACTTCAATAATGCGACTAAAATAGGAATACTCCACGTCTTAATTCCATTTGTGTTTATGACGATTATGACTTTCAGCATATCTGAGGTGCTATTCCATTGCATGGATACGAATTTGTTAATTCAATACTACATTATGAGTGCTATAATAAGATGCATTGTATCCTCTGACAATGGTGGGCAGAACACAAATCAGAAATTGCATTTCGTTCTGTAAATGTCACAGGATGGCTATGATTACTTTGTGTAATATTATTTTCCGGGAGAGCTTTATAAAGCTGAAGAATTTTATTATGAGTAATATATAGTTATTAATTTCTTCTCATGCCTTGTTTTTGCATTGCAAATATTGTCATCTTATTCTTTTCTGCTTCCTGAGACAGATATTAAGTGGATTTCCTAAGGCACTTCCCTGACATGTTTGAAATTAACTTTCCAGACATTGATGCCTTCAAAATGCCACAGCCTAAAAAAAGAGTTTTATCTTGATTAAAAGAATCCAATAATGAAACTTCAGTCATTTATTTACTCTCCCTCATGCGTTTCTTTTCTCATGTGGCTTGAGAGGACGATGAGTAAAGGACAGAATTTTCACTTTTTGCTCAACTGTCATTTTAAGAAATAGACTGACATGATTCCTCAAAGCCACTGTTGACTCCAGTTACATGAAGTGTTTCTCATGAGTTTGTAATCTGTCATCATTTCTAATTTATAAAATGTTCTTCTGGATTTATAGGAGATGGAGGATCAGTTCAACAAGGAGCGGACCTCTCTAGAAGAACAGAAGAGAATTTTACGAGAGGAACTGGATTGTCTAAGAGAGGAGCTTACAGCCAAACTCAACATGGCCAACAATGAGGTACAACAATGTTCGCACATCCATACATCCATCTATTGTTCTGTCATTCCATCAATCCATCTGTTCATCTATTGTTCCATCCATCAATCCATTCACCCATCCATCCATCCATCCAGCCACCCATTCATCCATCCATACATCTATTGTTTTGTAATTCCATCAATCAATCTGTCCATCTGTTCCTTCCATCAATCCATCCATCCATCCATCCATCCATCCATCCATCCATCCAT
>CAIGQV010019088.1:4499162-4533983 GCA_903798115.1 Danio jaintianensis
TCATTCTATCACTCCATCCATCCAATCATTTAGTCATCTTATCACTCATCCATCCATCCATCCATCCATCCATCCATACATCCATCCATCCATCCATCCAATCATTTAGTCATCTTATCACCCCATCCAATCATTTTGTCATTTTATCACTCCATCCATCCAATCATCTAAGCTCTCTGATCATTGTTGCTGTTTTATATTTTAAATATTTTGAAAAAAAAAAAGCAAATCATTTGTGCTCTTCAGGTGAGTCGGCTCCAGGAGTTGGTGAAGCAGGGTGAGCAGACACTGGGCTTCTCTGAGGGACACATTTCCAATCTGAAGGACGCTCAGAAGAAGCTGCTAGAAGAGCTGGATGCCACAAGAGCCAGACTCAGAGAGACCAGCAACCTCCTGACGGCCCTTCAGGTCTGTCACCAATCACAATTACTCCACAAAATAATGAGACTTCATACTTCAAAGTCACATAACTCCACTGCACCTTATTAATTGTATAAGTATAGTTCCAGATTTGTGTCTTGTTGTCATACTGAATTCTGGTAAAAAAAAAAAAAAAGGATTTGTTGGCAACTTAATTGTTACTTTTTTAACACAATTTAACAGTAGACGGATGTTGTTGTAGCAAACAGTACTCAGTAATTCCGTTTTTTTTATAATCGTATATAGCATTTTGTAATGTAATCATATAGTTACTTCAATTTTCAGATATTTATTCTGTTCTGAACACAGATAATTAAAGATTTAAAAGGTTTGCTGTCAACTTAAATGTGGCTTATTTTATACGTGTTATGTGTTATTTTATACTAGTTAACAAATTCCTACTATTTGCGTTTTCAGTCATGTAGTGTGGATGGAGATTTTTTCTGAAACAAAGTGGAATTTTGTGTGTATTGTATATTGTTTCCATTTTTAAGCGTTGTGTTAAGGCAAATGACTTCATGATGAATATAGGGTAATAACATTAACTAATATAGTTATCACCATGCTTCCCCAGTTAATTGTGATACCATTAAAAACATTACAAACTGTTTTTGTATTACAATTTTTCTAAAATGTTATGTTTAAATATGAGTGAATACTGCTTGAAGTCAGGATTATAATTCTTTTGTTGTTGTTGTTGTTGTTGTTTTTATTCTTTTAACCTGGGACATTTTGGGAATCTATTTAAGACCAAAAATAAATACATTTTCACAAAATTTAGTAGAAAAAAATCTATTCAATGGATGAACATTTCTCTTTGTAAAAACGTAATACAGATATTAAGCAAAATGCAGGAGAAAAAGCTCATTTTGTGAAAACAGGCTTTAAAAATACGTATTGTAATTAAAACTACCAATACAAATTGAGAAAGTAATGCAATACACTTAAATGTGTACATACAACACATATAAAAAAGAGCTTCAGTGGTAAGTAATATACCGAGACTCTTTGGATATGGGATTCTTTTAAATATGCAAAAATTATCAGTTCAAGGCACTCAAAAAAGTAGTGATAAAAGCCTTTATTCAATTTTTTTTAAGGTAACTGGTTGCAAAAAATGTATATGGGCTGAATTTAAACAAACAAATTAAGTTAAACCAGTATTATCATAACCAGTATTTGTTTATTTTTTAGCAAAATATCGATTTCATTTAGTCTCATTTAAATGCGCTGTGGTTGTGAGCATGACCATATCGGACACAAATAACGGCAAGCGTAGCGGAAGTGACGTTTTTGTTCTCCATGAATACCTGAATACCGTTAGTCTCCCCAGAAAACCTTAAAGCTCTGTTTATTTCCTTTTTATCTTTGCTCTTTTGTATTTGTATATGTTTGTAATTTCTGCAATTTATTTTATGCGTGATTCAGTCCCCTGCTGAATCGCCTCAATCAGTCTAAATCAGGTCAAGCGTTGTATACAGAATTCGAAGACAACAGGGGGTTAAATGTGTATTTTGGATGTTTTCTTCACATTAGACAAAAAATATTAATCTCAGAAATAACAGGCTTTTTGCTTGCAGTGTCCCGCCTTAAATGAAAACAAGTGTAAATGTAGCCCAAATATGCTTGAATAGCGTTATTATCCATTAGAATAATATCCTAAAAACACCTGCAGTAAGTTCATCATTGTACTTCTGTATTACACACACACCTGCGTTTGACAAAGACACTTCATTAGAGAAACCTCTTCTCCTTGACCTGAAGCATAGGCTCTCTGAGTGACCATGCATAATGAATCAGACCTGGAAAAGAAAAAATGAAAATGGATTTCCATCTCCTTGCCCCGCTGTGAAGAAGTAGCCCTGTCTCTCTTGTCCCGTCAGACCTCACAATTACGGGTCATGTGCTTAATGCCTCATCATAGCTAATGTTCGCTCTGGTTCTGCTCCTCAGGGAGAGATGGAGACTCAGAAACAACAGCATGATGCCAAACTCATCTCCATCAAAGAGGAGGAGAAGCTCAAAATGGATAAGATGGCCCTGGAGCTCGAGCTGAAGTGGACCGAGACACTCAGGTATGAGCAGGGTTTTTTTTTTTAATGGGAATATTTACTTCTATGTTGTATATAAGAGCCATCATTAGCTATGTTTCCATCCAAAGATGCTAATTAAATTTACGCATAAAAGACGTGCAAATAAAGCAGCGTTTCCATCCAATGAGTCAAAGAGAACAAAATCGCCACTTCCTGATTAACTAGCACCAAATATCAAAAGTAAAAATGGAATTTGCTGTGGTAGGAGAAGCTGCCTTATTTTCCTTATTTAATAAATGACTTGCACCTCAGAAGACATTGCCGACACGCAATGAATGCGTGGTGGCGTTTGAAGGTGTGAGACGCGGAGCACAGACGCTCTTGACTATTCTGGAGACAATTAACAATATAATAACACCAATACTGAAACGGTTAAGGTGTTTTAGAATGACCAAAACAACATTTCAGATGTTTTACAATGTGCTCAGCCTGCTGGTTTGTCCTGTCACACACAATTTTTTATCATCACATGATCTCAAATAACAAAATCACATGACTTTTTTAATGCGCATACTGGAATTTGTTCGGTAAAAGTGTTTCCATTGTAGTTTATGCACATTTTTTCTTATCGAATAAATTTTTTATGCACATTTTTTTTTAAATGTATGCGCATCTTGGCATTTCCATCAAATATTTTTTATGCACATGTCCAAAATACGCATAAAAGTAGGTGGATGGAAACAAAGTTATTGGAATATTGTGGCAAAAATGTCTATGTGTCATCAAAAATATTTTTTTTTAGACATCTTATTGTCAAACCTAAAAATCTAATCTAATCTAAAATCATCAAATAAAATAAAATGTCTTATATTATTTATTTATTTAGATAGCTTTAGTTAATATTAGTGCAAATATAGCAGTTGTGAAAATATACTTTTAAAATTATTTATTAATTTATGTTTTCAGCATTAGTACATGGTCCAACAGCATTGTAGCAAATACAACGTGCAAATAAAAATGTATTAATAATATAATATAATATAATTTTATTGTAATTACTTTTATACATTCAGACACGGTGGCTCAGTGGTTAGCACTGTCGCCTCACAGCAAGAAGGTCGCTGGTTCGAGTCCCGGCTGGGTCAGTTGGCATTTCTGTGTGGAGTTTGCATGTTTTCCCTGTGTTCGCGTGAGTTTCCTACAGGTCCTCTGGTTTCCCCCACAGTCCAAAGACATGCGGTATAGGTGAATTGGATGAACTAAATTGGCCGTAGTGTGTGTGTGAATGAGTGTGTATGGGTGTTTGCCAGTGCTGGGTTGCAGCTGGAAGGGCATCTGCTGTGTATAACATATGCTGGCTGTGGTGACCCCTGATGAATAAAGGGACTAAGCCGTAGGAAAATGAATGAAAGAATAATTTTTTTTTTATTATTATTATTATTGAAATGTGTGTGTATTTATTTATTTTTATTTATTTATTTATTTTTATTTATTGAATATTTTTTTGACATGTTTATTAAAAATGATCTTAATGAATGTACAATGTGCTTTCAAAAATACAATCTGAGGCCAGTTTTACAAATATGGATTATATATATCGCGCCATGGATTATAGTCCAAATGTACTAAAAGCTTATTTTTATTAACTATTATTTTTGAAACTTACTTGTGTCAACTTGTGTTTCGGAAATGCAAAAGTTATGGAAAGGTCTAAGCTCTGTGTAAGAAGATAGCTGTATTTTATTTAAAACTAAGTGAAGTTTATTCATAAACTAATTTCGAGAGGAGCACGTGCTTATGATTGATAGCAGCTGGTCCCGCATTAGCTAATGCATGATCCACAAATCAGATGATTCCTAAATCACTATAAATAACCAGAGTATCTTACCTTAGCCATCTTCGTCTTGAAGAATCCCCCCTTCCAGCCCTACTCCTCCCCTTTCCTCAACAGGGCAGCACGGAGGCCCAGTGGTTAGCACTGTTGCCTCACAGCAAGAATGTCACTTGCTCAAGCCTTTACCTTGTTAAGTTGACATTTCTGTGTGTAGTTTGCATGTTCTCCCCGTGTTTGTGTGGGTTTTCCCCGGGCTCTCCGGTTTCCTCCCACAGACCAAAAACATGTAACATAAGTAAATTGACCAACCAAATCGACACCATAAACGAGCGATTAATTCAGCAATTTCTCTCCATAATTATTCATAATTCGAATTCACCTTTATCAAGCAGGGGAGTTCTCGAGACCTACCTGAGCTCAAACTCCCCTCTCGCCCTGCAACTGGAGGGAGCCCCGGGCTCGAGGATCTCATGAGCTCAGGGCTCTCTCCCGGGACAGCATGCCAAACACGCTTTATAATCAGTCATCAGCTAAGGGCGAACTCTTGAACACTAAGTAATGACGTAACTGATTAACAATAACAATAAGTAACTGATTGAAGTAGGATTTTTTTAAAGAATATCTTGCTCATTATTTTCTACGACAGCAGGAGGAGAGTAAACAGCAACAGATTTTTATTTTTATTTTTTTTTCTGAGTGAACTATCCGTTAAGTAGTTTGCCAACATGCAGCACGCGTCTCTTCTTTCTCTTCTTTCACTCTTGCCAAGCTCACTGATGACTTATACTCCCTATAAAGTCCCCGACGGCTGTAAGTGTTTGGCATTGCCTCAGAAAGCCCTGCCTGCCTAATTCATTATCGGCAATGCTTACAACCACTGTTTAATATCATTTGCCTTCGAAAAAGACAAATAGCTCATTAGCATAAGCCTAAGCTGCACTAAAACAAAGGCCATTAAGAACATTTCGGCCTCTTTGTGGGCTCATAGTTTTGCCAACCTCCCTAAAAAATCTCTTTTCAAAAAATATTGTTTCAATATGTTATTCTTGAGGTTAGTTGTAAGCTAGTATGCTCCAGAACAAAGACAAAATTCACATTTGAAAAATATAAGCAGTTTCCCACTTCTTCCAATAAGGATCAGTCTTTTGTTTTATTATGACATCATCGTGCACTTCAGCCTTCTGTTTGACGTTGGTAGGGCTGCACAATATTGGAAAAAAATTGACATTGCCATATTTTATTTTGCTGCGGTACATATTGCGATATTAAGTTTGATTTGAACAGATGAAATGAATAATTTTAGGACAATTTTCAACATAGGCTCATTCTGAAAACGTAGCCCTATATACATTTCTAGAGATCGCGAATTATGTAGCCAGAAGTACGTATGGCTACATTTCGTCTTTAAAACGAACGCTACGGGGCGGTATGTTGCCGTTCCTTTTCACACTTACCAGCTGACCACTTACCTCCCTGTGGATGGCTTTCCCGCTGTTATCAGTCTGACCAGTAGGTCTCTGCGTACGTCAGTGGACTTGAGACGCAGAGAGGAGTTAACCACGACACCAGGGTTCGAGTCAGGCCAATCTGTGCTTTTGAAAACATGTTTGGTTGGGTCTAGGGAAGGAGGAGGGTGGGTCAGTCGATCGGTCAGTCAGTCAGTCAGTCGACAGCAGCCTCTGGTGGATTTATGCGAAAACAGCAGGCGCGAATGGCACTCGCAAGAGAAATTTGAGATCTCAAAAAGCGTACACAGCTTCCTCTGGTGGATTCGGGAAAAAAACTGCAAAAACAATTTAGCTCCTGGAATGTATTTGGCGCTCTCCAGAAATGTATAAAGCGGTACATTTTCAGAATGAGCCTGGGTTGACAATTTTGTTGATAAGAGGAGGATCTGCATAAAAATGTAAGAAACCAAATCACACGCAATGATAAATACAGTAAAGCGAAATGACAAATGAAATAATTGCTTTGTTTTTTTCTGGGAGTCTAACAGTATTCAGGTACACAAATTGAATAATGTTATGTAAAATAAATAACACTTTATAATCTTCGTTTTCATATATACTGGACATAAATACAGTGAATGTTTCTTGAAGTTACTAAAATTTTAATTTCCTATGCCTGAATGCTTTAAACTGGCTTGAAGTGCATGCACAGTCACATGCAAATGATAAAATGTTTTGGTAACTTTATGGTTAGACTTTGCAATTACTCCACAATCAAGTGTTTTTAACGCCTACTCAACTATAATCCTGATTCGACATTACAGATCCTCTGATTTGACTATTGCAGATGTGCACATTGCGAGATCGATGCTGAAACGATATATTGTGCAGGCCTAGACGTTGGCTTGGTTTGTCTGGCAGAACTATGAAATACATGAAATGCTATTGGCTGTTTAAAAAAAGGGAGGAGCTACTCAATATGTCCTGCCGTTCCGTTCCACCACATCCCAAAGGTGCTCTATTGGACTGAGATCTGGTGACTATGGAGGCCATTTGAGTACAGTGAATTCATTGTCATGTTCAAGAAACCAGTCTGAGATGATTCTCGCTTTATGACATGGCGCGTTATCTTGCTGGAAGTAGCCATCAGAAGATGGGTACACTGTGGTCACAAAGGGATGGACATGGTCAGCAACAATACTCAGGTAGGCTGTGGCATTGACACGATGCTCAATTGGTACTAATAGGCCCAAAGTGTGCCAAGAAAATATCCCCCACACCATTACACCGCCACCACCAGCCAGAACCGTTGATACAAGGCAGGATGGATCCATGCTTTCACGTTGTTGACGCCAAATTCTGATCCTACTGTCCAAATGTCACAGCAGAAATCAAGACTCATCAGACCAGGCAACGTTTTTCCAATCTTCTATTGTCCAATTTTGGTGAGCCTGTGCGAATTGTAGCCTCAGTTTCCTGTTCTTAGCTAACAAGAGTTTCACCCGGTGTGGTCTTCTGCTGCTGTAGCCCATTCGCCTCAAGGTTCGACATGTTGTGCGTTTAGAGATGCTCTTCTGCATACCTCGGTTTTAACGAGTGTTTATTTGAGTTACTGTTGCCTTTCTCTTAGCCCGAACCAGTCTGGCCATTCTCCTCTGACCTCTGGCATCAACAAGGCATTTGCGGCCACTGAACTGCCACTCACTGGATATTTTCTCTTTTTTGAACCAGTCTCTGTAAACCCTAGAGATGGTTGTGCATGAAAATCCTAGTGGATCAGCAGTTCTGAAATACTCAGACCAGCCTGTCTGGCGCCAACAACCATGCCACGTTCAACGTCACTTAAATCACCTTTCTTCCCCATTCTGATGCTTGGTTTGAACTGCAGCAGATCGTCTTGACCATGTCTACATGTCTAAATGCATTGAGTTGCTGCCATGTGATTGGCTGATTAGAAATTTGCGTTAACGAGGAGTTGGACAGGTGTATCTAATAAAGTGGCAGGTGAGTGTATATTTGCAGTCTCATTTTATATAAAATTTCTAAAAAAAAAAAAAAAATCTAAAATTAACTACGTTAAATTGTACCTTGTTACATACCTTTTTAATGTGTTTTAAAACCAAGACAGGAGTCCAGATAAACCTAGAAGCATTTATATTCTGAAAACAACTTTCTTTCCTGAGATATCGATATCCTGCTTTATATCAACTTTATCCTTTTGAGAAGAACAAGCAAGCTGTTTCTGACACATTTAATTTTAAATAACACTGATTAAACCATGCTACTTCTTTTGTTAAACTATCTTTCAACTTTTTTTGTAACCTCTTCCACATTTTTACTGTATCCTCAACATGATTTATAATGTTACGCTGTTGACACACTTTAAGTAAATCATTCAAGTGCATGCGGAAGAGTATCGGCCCCAATATTGAGCCTTGTGGAACACCTATTGAAAAGATGACTTCAATGGAAAATAATGCTTTTTCCTTCCCTTAACAATGCTGGAAAATATATCCAAGCATCATCAGAGGACAAATGTTTAGCAGATTTTTGCATGTTTAGGGTTTGTTCGTCACGGTTCATCATACACAGACTCTTACATTTTTACAATCAGAACAGTCAGTGACATCTTTATGAACTCCTGCATGTGTGTTGTTCATTGACACTCGCAGCTGCGCGACACAATGAACTTCATCAGACTCCAGATGGATCGTCCGCTTCGAGGCATCGCCGTCTGGAGATCGCAAGCATGCAACAAATCAAAACTGTTTACGCCTGTTTTGTTAGCTGGACTGACAGCTTTGCACTGAGATCATTTATGAAGACAAATGAACTCTGTGTTAGAGTACATAAAGTGATAAAGCCACGCTCAGCAGAAGCGCTGGTTAATTCTGCAGCTCCTCTCATAATGCTCACCATGAGTCTGCGCTTTTGTTTGTGTTTTTGTTTATGACTTAACTATAATTTTGAAGAGAAACTGAATTAACATTTCCCCAGATGTCTGAAAAAAGCTCTTTTCAGTTAGAAGAGGAGCAATGGGTTTGGAATTACTCCAGACTTGTTGTCTTGTAATTTTTCTTTTTCTTTTCTTCTTCGTCTTCGTTCTTTTATTTTATTTTATTTTATTTTATTTTATTTTATTTTATTTTCACATCAATGTAGACCTGTAATAGAAAAATGTTCTCCTAGGATGATTGAATATTGTGGATGTATTATGTTGGAAAATATGTGGAATGATTTTGAAAGCAATATGATTTTACATATTCCATTAAAAAAATGTTCGCTAATTCTTTTTTTATAATAATCCAATATAATATGCTTTTATATTATAGTATTATTTATTCTTTTTCTTGATAATATATACATATCATTACAATATATAATATACTTGAAAGAATATTTGTGGTTATCAGAAAGAACCAGCTATTTCCATAATATTATTCAAAATGTAAAAAAGTAAAAAGTGAATTAAATTATTTCATAGATATACATTTTCATTTTTTTACCATAAATGACCTTGTACTAAATTATTTAAAAGAATAATATTAATAATAATAATATAATAATAATAATAATAATAATAACAATCACCATCATCATCATAATCATATATCATAATTATAATATGTATTTTAAATGCATTTATTACAAAACAGGACCTTTTGAAATTAACTATTCATTCATTCATTCATTTTCTTTTCGGCTTAGTCCCTTTATTAATCTGGGGTCACCACGGAATGAACCGCCAACTTATCCAGCATATGTTTTACGCAGCGGATGCCCTTCCAGCTGCAACCCATCACTGGGAAACATCCACACACACACCCATTCACACACATACACTATGGACAATTTAGCCTACCAAATTCACCTACAGTGCATGTCTTTGGACTAATGGGGAAAACCGGAGCACCCGGAGGAAACCCACGCGAACACAGGGAGAACATGCAAACTCCACACAGAAATGCCAACTGACCCAGCCGAGGCTGGAACCAGCAACCTTCTTACTGTGAGGCGATCGTGCTACCCACTGTGCCACCGTGACACCCTGAAATTAACTAGTGAAGGGAAAATCATTTAAAGTGTTAAAGAATGTAAAGGAATTTATATTTTTTTATACATATGAATGTTCCCTTCATTATTATTTTATACACTCTCAGAAATAAAGGTACGCGAGCTGTCACTGGGGTGGTACCTTTTCAAAAGGTACACATTTGTACTTAAAGGGTCCATATTGGTACCTCAAAAGTATATATTAGTACCAATTGTTTTTAAGAGGAACACTTTTGTACTTTTTAGGTACTAGTATGTACCCTTGAGGTATTAATATGGACCTTTTAGGTACAAATTTGTACCTTTTGAAAAGGTACCACCTCAGTGACAGCTCGCGTACCTTTATTTCTGAGAGTGTTAAGTATATTATTTTAAATGTATTTGCTACACCACAGGACCATTTAAACCTAGTGCAAGAATATAATTGAAATATATAATTCAAATATTGTAAAATGTGTAAAATATTATATATTAAAAATATATTAAACAGCATATCCATTTCCACTGCTGCTTTCGCATTAAATCATCTAATCATTTTTACATTTATATACTTTATAATATAGACTGTATCCTGAGTTATTTTGTTTATTTTCCTTAGTTAGTTGGTTAATTAGTCCACTAGCAAACCTAAATAAAGCTTTACATTAAACAATCCTTCCCTGCAGTGCATAATCAATTAAAGATTTCTCACCATCAAAAACAAGTAGATAAATCAGCATGTGTTTTTATAACTCCATTCACAGTCTCAGCGCTCATTGCTGTGGTCTCAGGCGGCGTTCATGGTGGCCAAACCCCCATTACAGCTTCCATTTTCTCTTAAGCAGCAATTAAGACGCATTTCACACCTTTAAAAGGTTTCCACAGTGTCTTGCGAGTATGTGAGGTGCTCAGCTCTGACAGCTATTTGGCTGTTTTTAGCAACAGTCTCTCCAGCACAGGCTGAATAATCACAGATTCAAGCCCTGCGCGCCACTCGCATGACGTCCTGCAATTACAGCACATAATGTGGCATTTAACCTCTTCTGTGACCTGCGCCGATGTGGAGCAGAGAAACGCAGGAGCATTAAAAGATCTGCAGAGCGAGCCGAATGAGGAGCCGCTCCATTTACAGTCCATTAATGATCAACACACCACTGGCCCAAAATGATGCACTGTATTGATGTGCTGTTACATTTAAATGTATGCAGTGCCAGAAACCAAATCTGTTTTATTTTATCTGGTTTGTGCTAAAAGGCTTGGTTTTTTTTTTTTTTTTTTTTTTTTTCAGAAATATTAGCCGTTTTAGCATAAGTGCAAGCAATGTGTGCATACATAAAAAAAGATATTTCAAAGAAAGCTGTAAACCCATTGATTTCCATAGCATACTGTATGTTTTTCCTTCTATGGAAATGGTTACAGGTTTTCAGCTTTCTTCAAAATATCTTGTTTTGTGTTCAACAGAAGAAAGAAACACATAAAGGTCTGGAACTTGTTGGTCTTCAGGATGATAAAAGGGATAGTTCACCCAAAAATGAAAATTTACTCACTGTTTACTGGCCCTTATGTGGTTCCAAGCCTTTTTGTGTTTCTTTATTTTGTTGAACACAAAAGAAGATACTTTGAAGAAAGCTGAAAACGTTCTTCCATAGTAGGATAAGCAAATACTATTGATATTAATGGTTACAGGTTTCCAGCTTTCTTCAAGCTATCTTTTGTATGTTTAACAGAACAAAGAAAATTAAATAGTGAACAGTTAAACAGGATAAGGGTGTTTAAATGATGACAGCATTTTCATTTTTGGGTGAACTATCCCTTTAAGTTGACTTGTTTGGGTTTTAAGAAATGGAATAATATAATAAACCATTGCCCTTCTCTTAGGATAGCTGGAATCAGTAGATACTGTGGCTTTTCATTTGCATATTTTATTGCGCATTTTGAAATATCGCATAAAAAATGTTTGCTGAAACAACAAGATGCACACACATTTAAAAAATGCGCATAAAAAATGCATCAGCACAACTAACTAGGATAAACTTTTTATGTGATAATAAAAAAAGGTGTATAACTACGATGGAAACACATTTACCGAATAAATTTAGTTTCTTTTTTTTTAGTTTTTTTAGTTTTATTTAGTTTCTTCGCTAGTGTTTTTTTTTTTTTCTGAACGCTACCTTAATGTAGAAGTAGCTCAAACTCGCTCATTTTGAGGCGGGAACCGGCGGACGTGCAACAACTTTAATTATAAGGTAAACACAAAACAGAAATTTCCATCTTAACCTCCTTCACGGGACTCGACACTTGTAAACACTCGCTCCAACGGGTTCGCGGCTCTCGGTCCCGCCCACGCTCGTCAGCGCTACAAAGCCGACCAATCACAGAGCTTGCTCTACGCGTCGTTGCGACGTGTAGTTACATTTTTTGAGAGGTGCACGTGCGCGTCAGCGTCGTCGACGGCCACGGCGAGGGCTATGCGTCCGCGCACAGGCTGCGCCAGAGCATACGCCTGCGCTTAACACAGAAGTATAAATCAGCCTTAATGGACAAACTAGTGGTCCAACCACATTGTAAGACATCTGAGATGTTGTTTGGGTAATTTGTAAAATCCCTCAGCCAACGTCTGTCATCAAAGTGGTTCAGTATTATTACCTCAAGAACTGTCTTGAGCATCAGCGCATCAAATCTTTATGAGTTTCTTTTTCATGTTGAATGCAAAAGAAGACATTTGGAAAAACTTGTAACCATTGACACCCATAGTAGGAAAAACAAATACTATGGAAATCAATAGTTACCGGTTTTCAACATTCTTCAAAATATCTTCTTTTGTGTTCAACAGAAGAAAGAAACTCAAACATGTCTGCGATAAGTGAAGGGAGAGTAAATGTTGACAGAATTTTTATTTTTGTGTGAACTATACCTTTAAGTAATGACTTTTGGCAACACTTTATGCCCCGTTCAGATTACACGATTTTTATTGTCGGTTACGAAAGTCACTATGTCAGATTATGCGATTTGTCTTGATAAAATCTTGACTTGTCGTGGGTAACGAATGTGCCAGACTACACGTTCCTTCACGATCAGTCATCCCGTGACGTCTACGACGAGCGTTATTTCCCAAAGCAGTCACAAGTGTTGCTTTAACAATATTTAAAGCTTGCTTTCGTTTTCTCGTCGGCAGTCACGCCAGGTTGCAAAAAGTAAATGCAGAAGACCAGAGTAATGGAGTAAGCTTTATTATGAAAAGTTTTGTGTAGGCTATGTTTGTCATGTTCACCAGCGATCAAGGACTTCAGAGATCGCTGGTGAACTACATTTTATCATGAACTACAAATCATCACAAACTACAATTCCCATCATTCCGCCACACACACCCGGTTTCCACTTCCACTCATCACACACACAGCTGCATCCGATCACTACTCATTGTTTGGACTATTTATACACCTTGCTCCCGTTTGGTCAATGCTCAGTCGTTTGTTATTCTCAGTTGTTGTTTTTGTATGGTATTGTTTGGTCTTGTTGTTTTTGCTCATGTTATATCTTAGTTCCCGGTCTTAGTTTGTTGTTTTGTTTATTTGTTATTTTGTTACTTTGTGTTCCTGGATGTCCTGTTTTTGCACGATGTTTTATCATTAAAATTGCACATGGATCCTACCTCTTGTCCCGTCTGCAATACCTCCCAGTAACGTGACAATGTTAAACAAGCATAGAAAAAATAGCCTTTGGTTATAGGCGTGTACGATAGATGACTATAATGTTTATATTTTATAGGCTATAGTTTATAACCGATTGTGTAAAAATATTGAATGAAATATTTACAGCTACAGATCGTATATCGATTTTCTAACAAATATAATACGCTACTCCTATAATGTAGTTAAAGCTTACATCAATATCAAGATTTTATTATTATTTTGCCGTCTGTAAAATAATTTTAATAATCAAGCGCAATTGTCGGGTGCTGGAAATCTTTGAAAATGTTTTAATTTTAATGTAGGCTATAGCCTATTTTCAAGGTTTAAAAAAATGCTTAGATTTTGGATAAAGGGCTTGGAAAATGAATTGTGCCGCTTTGATAATTTATCTTTATAAATAGTCATTTAATAAATAAAATAAAAACATATTTACGCTTTGCATGAAATGAAAACTCGGCTGGAGCCTGCGCATGTGCCTGCAGCGTGACCCACGTGTGAACCACAATCACTGGTCTTTTAAACGTGTGGATTGTGCGCATTTTGAGCAGTGGGAAAAGACAAAATGCATGGAGGTTATTACTTCGTGAGCGCTGGACAGAAGAAATATTAAGCGGTTATTAAGCGGGCCTCAAATCTGCGAGAGCCTCGTGCAAGTATGCAGAAATAATTAGCAGATTTAACGTTATGGAGATTGCGTTGGACATGCTTACGGGTCACTTCTGCGTGAAGTGTTCAGGTACGAAATCTTTTATTTAATGTTTGCATTTGCTTTTTCGCACTTATCCGCGACATGATTTGTGTTGATCGCGCTGTTTATTGATATTTGTTATTTATGCACCAGATTTCCCCTTTTTAAAGATTTCGTGCTACAATGTAGCCTACACAGAGCGATCATGACAGTGCTGAGGAAACACTTTTTAACAGGATAAATGCCGTCTTTGCGGTTTCTCATGAAAATAATGCCAAACAAAATCACAGCTATGTAGCTATAAAATAACCAGCCTTTGTATTTAATGTATTTTAAATGTATATTTCCCTGCCAGGCAAACTAAATTGTGGCCAGTATTACTTACTAAACCCTGGCCTGAACTCGAAACTGAACTGAAAGCCAAATGACATGAAAAGAAAAGCTCATCCGCACTGAGGAAAAATCAGATGCTCAAGACATAATTTTTAAAATATAAATATAGCAAAAATATGACAGATACAACAATTACAGTGGAGCATTAATTAAATCCTTATTTTACACAGAACGGAACAAATCATACGCCCGCACAGTTGTGTAAGATGGCACGAACAAAAAATATACATTTCATATATTTTTCTTGGGAAAAATATCTTCTTGAAACGAATTTCGTTTGGTATAAATTGTATCTTAATTATTTGATGTATTATTTGATGGTCAGTTATCTACAAAATAAACAGGAAGAAGTGCTCAACACAAGGTCCGCTACATGCTGCATCGCCAAAACACCAAGATTATGTGCCAAGATGCAATATGTAAATCGTTATGTTCTGTTTATTAAACATTTATTTCTGAAATGTTACTGAAGTGGTTTATGTTTAACTGAAATGTTTAGTTCTTGATATAACATATGGATATTATGTAATGTAAGTCAGTAATTGAAAAGCGGCATCATAATGAACAAATATGCGCTAGTCATTTGCTTATAGGAAGTTTAAAATGGTCACGTCCATAATGCAAAATTATGGTTGTTTAGAGCAAAGACCTGAGATGAATTGTCGCTAATAATTAAAATGGACATATTTTGGCTTTGTATATAAAGTGTCATTTTATTTGTGATAATAGTTATTACACAATATAAACTTTTTCATTAAATCGTTACGGACTTGACACGTGATTGAAGCTTCCTGATGTCTTAAATATGTAGCTCATAAATTGAAATGGCAGTGATGTTATGAAAAAGTGAGTGTAATTATCTATACTACAAAGCCCAATCCTTCTGCAGAATGCTTACTGTTAACATAAAGCATGGAAAAAGTGAGTCTTTAACCCCTTTTTTGACAGCATGAAGTGTGGTTGGATGAAAATGAAATTTACCATTGGCACAATCCTCATATTTCATGGATAAACAAAGCAATTTCCTTAAAAATTCGGCAAGAGCACATCATAACAATAAAATATAGACCTTAATCAGCATATTTAAATTGGTTTTGTTATTTTGGTAAAAACTTTATTTTTTCATGATAAGGTTGACATTTTCATAGAATTGTTCATGTATATTTTCCTGCTATGGGTTGCTAATTAAACAATCCCTCGCCTGAACTTGCCGCAAGTGAGACAGAGAATTAAATCCTTATTTTCCCACGGAGCGGAACAAATCGTCTCCGCACAGTTGAGTAGTGGAGGGGCACAAACAAAAATACAATTCGTATATTTTTCTTGGAAAAAAATATCTTTTTGAAACGAATTTCGTTTGTGTCTTAATTCTTATGTATTTTTTGTTGGCCAGTTAACTACTAGATAAAAAAGAATAACGAATAACCTTTGAGGTGAAGCGCTTCAAAACAAGTCCGCTATATGCTTCAGCGCCAAAACACGAGTTGCCGTGAGATTGTGTTGGTTTTTAAATAAAATAATGATCTAGCCTAAATAAAATGAAAATGAAATATTCACAGTTTCAGAGAGGCCTATTTTACTGTTTTCACTGTCAATGACAAATTTGAATAAGCAGGAAATGCTTTTGCAATGTATTCGCAGCACTGAACATGTTCCCAGATTACCTGAGAAGAACAAACTCTGTTGGAAGGATGAGAGAACTCAGAATCTGGTTGTGAGAATGGAGATGTCTGCATATTTGTGCCAGTCTGTCAAATAAAATAGCTTTAAACACCTTAATATTTTAGAAAAATAGTTATAGTTTGCATAACCAATCATTTATCTTATCCACCCGTGACCCACCCATAAATAAATATGCAGCCTATTTTTTGATTACCTGACCACCTCATGAAGGGCAGCACCCCCGGAGATAACAAGAAATTATGTGCTCCTATTGGCCAGTGTCACCCACGTGACGGAACTCGTCGTGAAGAATGGGGAAAAAATTAAACATGCTAGACTTTCTGCGATGGTGTCGTGAGGCGTCGCAGACATGGAATCGGTTGTCGTGAACTATGCCACATTACACGAGAAGAAACGATTGAATCTTGTGTCACGACGCCCATTTGTCGTTTACGAATCTCCACGACACCCTACGTCAAAGAAATCGTGCCGAAATCGTGTAATCTGACCGGGGCTTTAGGCCACAATTCATGCTATTGACTACTGGCTTATTACCTCCTATTATTAAGATGTTAACTGTTCATTAGTAGTTATAAAGTATGATCTACTTCTTCATCCCTAATCCTACCCAAAACCTAAACCCAACTTCTACCTTACTAACTATTAATAAACAGCTAATTAGTAGTTTATTAAGCTAGTAGTGTTAGTTAATGAAAAAGTGTTACCTGATTTTTTCTCCAATAAAGGAAAACATTTTAATATGTCCCTATTGCATTGTTGGCTTATTAAGCATACCTGGTTTTGTAAATGCACTGATTGTGTATTTTTGTGTGTGTGTGTTTTTCACAGGCAGGAGTGTAAAAAACTGCGTGAGGAGCTGCGTGAAGATCATGAAGAGAATAAAAGGTCAGCGCTCACCCAGCTGGCCCAGAATAAAGATCAGGAGCACTGCTCGGCCAGAGAGAGCTGGCAGAGGAAGGTGGAGGATCTCCTGGAGCAGGTCAGAAACACAGCCATGCAAACACATGTCTGATTCTGACATAAACCTGGCGGGGTTCATTTGTGCTGCTCGATAAATGTGTAAAACAATTGTGAATTTCATAAATAGGGGCCTGTATTACAGAAACATTTACTGGCTGTTTACTCTGATTTCATGAATCAACAAGGACAACATTTTCAGCTAAAAACATCTTCTTTAATGCTTTACTGAAGAAAAAACCCACAATACACATTGGATGTCCTGAGGGTGAGGAAATGAACAGCAACCTTTTACTTTTGGGTGAACTATCCCTTTACCGTTTGAAAGTTCTATTCAGTGTTATCAATCTAGAAAGTTCAACTGTATCTCCTAAGTGGAATTGCCATGGTTACTAAACAGTTGGGATATGAGTTATGGTGTTTCAGTAATGCAGATCCAGTTAAGAAAATAAATTGATTTATTTTGAATAAATAAATAAAATGCTACAAAAAAACATTCTGCTACAATAACATTGTCATTGGAAGGGGCTTCGAAAAATATATCAGTTTAATGATAGATTCTCTTAATGACCAATACATAAAAGATGTGTATTCATGATCCTGTGGCTAGATTATAGTAATGCTAAATACACTAAATCATCTCCAGTTGGTCCAAAAAGCAGCAGAGCTCTTATAAGAATGAAGAAGTATGATCGCATTAACCCAGCTCTGTCAACACTGCATTGGTTCTTTTCTAAACATGATGTATTTCAGGTTTGTGGTGGTTATACAACTATGGTGAGGCCAGACATTTTAAAGACATGCTTACTGACTGTTGACTTGCGTTTCATGAATCAACTAGAAAAGTAAAATTCATAGACAAACTTTATGGTGGCTTGAGAAAGCCTAATCTGAAAGTTTAAAGTAGCTTTAAAGTTTAAGTAATTGAAGTCGTTTTGAAGATGTTTGAAAGAGTTGGCATAGATAGATAACTACATATATGTTAGCATGTTTCTAGTATGGATTGGCATGTCTCTTGCTAGGGTGTTCTGAGTGGTTGCTAAGGTGTTGCTAGGCTGTTACTAAGGTGTTGCTAGGCGGTTGCTAGGGTGTTCTGAGTGGTTGCTAGGTAGTTTCTAAGGCATTGCTAGGGTGTTCTGAGTGGTTGCTAGGCTGTTGTTAGGATGTTCTAGGTCAATGCTTAGGTGGTTGCTAGGGTGTTCTGAGTGGTTGCTAGGGTGTTCTGACGGCTGCTAAGGCATTGCTAGGTGGTTGCTAATGTGTTCTGAGTGTTTGCTAGGCTGTTGCTAGGGTGTTCTTGTTCATTGCTAGGTGGTTGCTAGGGTGTTCTGAGTGGTTGCTAGGTGGTTGCTAAGGCTTTGCTAGGCGGTTGCTAGGCTGTTCTGAGTGTTTGCTAAGTGTTGCTAGGGTGTTCTGAGTGGTTGCTAAGGCATTGCTAGGTTGTTCTAAGTGGTTGCTAAGGCGTTGCTAGGTGGTTGCTAGGGTGTTCTAGGTTGTTGCTAGGCAGTTGCTAGGGAAAAGCGCAGTACATATTGTACAGGCTGAGGTTGAGGAAATTAACAGCAACCTTTTTTTGGGTGAACTATCCCTATAAGATTTGAAACTTCTATTAATTTTTATGAATCTAGAAAGTTCTACTCTATACAATAAGTGAAATTGCCATAGTTACTAAACAGTTGGGATATGACTTATAATGTTTCAGTAATGCAGGTCCAGTTAAGAAAAATAATTTGATTTATTTGAATGAATGAATAAATAAATAAAATGCTACACATTTTTTTAAAAAGTATTTTGCATTTTAAAATGGCATATTTAATATGTGATTATAAAGTGCTTAATGATTGCTTTTATTAACAAATTTTCCTTTTATATCTACTGATTTATTGATTTTATCTGTTGGGGAATACAGTGCTGTTAATATCAATTTCACAATCAGTATTTAATTCACATTTTTATTTCATTTCTAATGAGTTTTTATTATTAGTTGTCTTATAAATTAAATAATTTATTCTAATGATAAAAATATGGCATTGTTCACCTTTACTTTTTACTATTTCAGTGTTGTTTTTCTCATGTTTATGTATCAGTATGGCACTTTTTTTTATTATAAATTATTAAAGTATTATTAGTATTATTGTAAGTATGGTTTAGGGTCAGTAATTCTTTTAACAAATATTATTACAATTATTACAATTTTTATTCAACAATGAAACAAAATTGAGCTAAAAGACATTAAAGACATTTATAGTCTTACAAAACATTTGTCAAGCCTATGTTTGTTTGAGCAGGACAACTCAGCAACACTGGCTTAGCCAATTATTTAAATATGAACTGGCAATGTGTGTTTATGTGACCAATAGCAGATGGAGGGATTATTCAGGACACCACACAGTTTTTGCAGATCTGTTGGTTTGAAGTGTTTACCAGACAAATTACACAAAATGGCTATAAGTTAACTCCAGACAAACAACTCTATATGGGGAATACATGTTTTTTTTAATAAACTGCACACCTCAAAGACACTTTTGAAATGTAAAAAAAAAAACTTGAGTGGAATGTAGCAGTAGTTGAAAATCCACCCCTCATCCACACTTTAATATTAACAGTTATTGCAGATATATCCTTGGGTTACCCTCTGTGCATTTTTCATATGCAGAACTCTCATTTCTGCTTGCTTAGATTATTTTTAGACTACTATTGCATTTGTACTGTGCAGACAGGAACTGTATAGAGCTTTTTTGTTGTTTTAGTAATCAAATCAGACCCAAAAAGATCTAAAACCAACTGCAGATTTTGAAGACGTATAACTTTTTACAACAATGTGTGATTTGATTAGTTCTAAATTGAAATATGGCCCTGAAACTTTTTTTCTGAACTTATTTATTCGTTCTAGAAGCTGTCTGTTATTTTGTTAGAGGGGTAAAAGATTGCATTATGTAGACAGAGCTCTGAGATGGCCATGGTAAAAGAATTATGCAAGAAATTATGAGTTCACTGAACGTTTACGAAAATTCACTGGAAATAGTATGTAAATCAGTTTCAAATTCTTTCAGTGGAACGCTAAAAACCTTATCTTGCATACTATTTTGGATGTATAGTATACAAATTATGACCTAGTCTGTATATTGCTGCTTATAATGCAATAGTGAATAGAAAATACTGCTAGCGCCTCAACAGATTTTACAATATTATTTATATTATTTTACATTATTTATGCACAAATTAGGTTTTTTTATACTGTAGGCTCGAAAATGATGCTGAAAGTTATTCATTTGTTGCGGTAAATAATGAGATTTAATGTCAATCACAAGTTCAGTAAGGAGTACCGCAAGGCTCAGTAATAGGACCTATGTTTTTTACCCTGTATATGCTTCCCATGGAGGATTTCATTAAGATAACTTTAGAAACAAGTTTGTTTTCATTGTTACGCATACAATTTTATCACTTCTTGGCCTAATGAACAATACTAATCCACAAAACTATCTCTACATGAAGTAATACTGTTTAGAAAACTCCTGGAACCTGGCTATTTAATAACAGTCTTTCATTTGAGGGGCATTTGAAAAATATATCTGCTTAATGATGCATGCTCTTAATGTACAATAAAAGATATGTATTCATAATCTTGTAGCTAGATTATTGTAATGCTAAATAAACCAAATCATCACTAGTTGGTCCAAAAAGCAGCAGAGCTCTTATAAGAATGAAGAAATATGATCATATTAGCCAAGCTCTGTCAACACACATTCTTTCCTAAACATTATATATTTCAGGTTTGTGGTGGTTATACAACAATGGTGTGAGGGAGTCGTCAGCAAAGACGTGAATACGATGTAAATCCAGATGCTGATGGTTTTAGTAAACAAACAGCTATGCAAAGTACAGGCAGAGGCATAGTCGGAAACGGGCAAGGTCAATACAAACATTAGGGCAGTCCAATACAAACAAACAAACTGAGTCCAAAATCCAAAGAAACAGTGGTCAACAGGCAGGCAATAGATCATAATGATGAGGCAAACACAATGATAAAGAAACGCTCGGTAAGGCAGTAAACTGGGAGTACTTCGCAACGAGAATGTCTACACAGTGGGTTGTTATGCGGTGGTGACCGGAGCTACCACAGAGGAAACTCACAGTTAATATTCCGGGCAGAGCTCCCTCTGGTGGTGGGATGAATGAGTATCTGCCACATTCGTTACAAATGGTGAGGCCAGACATTTTAAAGCAAGTCAACTTTGGTGAAATAGCGAGCCTACTCTCAAACTAAAGCATCTCTTTACAATATATGAAGTACAAATAGAGATGCGAATGTTAACAAAGAAACTACATTATCTTATTTATTACCAGAGGTGACAAAGGTAAAAAATATGAGCTGAAAATGCCAACACAGGCTCACTGAAAATAAGTGCTTCAGCCTACATATTTGTGAAACAGCGTAAATATACGTTTGACTGCAGTTTCTGGGTAAAATGAATGCTACACGGCAGTATGGCACTAACTTTGATCCTTTTCACAATAATGATATTTATATTTATATTATCGAAATTTTTTTTTTAATTATTTTTCTTTTCTACGTTTTTTGCATAACACCAAATAAATACCTCAAAACAACTTAACGGTGTCTATGATTTGTACCTGTCTATCTCTATATGGACAATTTTCCCGGTGTGGTCAATTTGCTCAGTAGCTCACTTTGTACTGTCTTGTACTTTTGATCAGAGTGCTCAGGGTTTGAGTCCAATAGAGTTCCACAAAAGACTTAAAAGCAATGTAAAAGCAAGGTAGAACTATGTGATCATGGTGCACTTTTCTCTTCATTCATTCATTCATTCATTTTCCTTTGGCTTAGTCCCTTTATTCATCAGGGGTCGCCACACCGGAATGAACCGCCAACTTATCCAGCATATGTTTTACACAGTGGATGCCCTTCCAGCTGCAACCCAGTATTGGGAAACATCCATACACACTCATTTACACTCATACACTACGACCAATTTAGTTTATTCAACTCACATATAGCGCATGTCTTTGGACTGTGGGGGAAACCGGAGCAAACTCCACACAGAAATGCTAACTGACCCAGCCGGGGTTCGAACCAGCGACCTTCTTGTTGTGAGACGACAGTGCTAACCACTGAGCCACTATTTCGCCCACTTTTCTCTTATGTTTGCTTTTAAAAATACTATTGGTTGGTTTTAGGCAAGGGTTTCGGTCAGTGTTTGCCGGTCGAGGTAATCTGTAGAACAAGTGATGCTGCCTTGTGCATGTGTATAAGGAGAACATGTGAAACATACAACTAAATGTAGCCTAAGTAACGTATTTCAGATTCGCAAAAATATAGACTGCACCCTCTAATGGATTTGCCATCTGAACGTCCTGGTTTCGTTCGTAACCCACATTCCCTGAATAGGGAACGGAGACGTGTGTCTGGAACCAGACATATGGGAGTACGTCAGACGACCAATCACTCTGAAGAGCAAGAAAACGGGCCAATGAATGCCAAACATGAATTGGCAGAGCTCAGCTCCACAGCTGACAGCGCTTAGTCATTAGTGCTATATAAGCTGCCAGCTGAGAAGTGAGCACTTAGAATTTGTCTGCTGAAGAGCCGATCACTCAGCTAACAGCTGGAGACTCAGGTGCTGTGGCAGTGGAGACACACGTCTCCGTTCCCTATTCGGGGAACGTGGGTTACGGACGTAACCAGGATGTTCCCCTTCATATGGGAACTCCAACGTGTGTCTGGAACCAGACATATGGGAGAGTGTATGGAAAACGCCACAGCAGCTAAGCCCGTCACGCTCCTGATGTGAAGTTTGCCAAGCATAGCGTGAGCGCACAAGCATCACCAAGAGCGCAACCTTCCAAAGTCCCCTAGGCCCTTAATTACCATTACATGGTAATTATTAGAATTTAGATTGGGGGTCGTACATGTGCTTTTACCTACCTAATATAGTCTAGGGATTTTAGAAATACAACAGTACGTTGGGAAAGCGTGCCAGTCCCCGAAGGGGGAGGACACTGCGGAGACCACCTGCTTCCCAAGAGGGGAGACTTGATGGCAATAAGAACATATGGACTAGCCCTATGGAGGGGGAGTGCTACAAATGATAAGCTGGTTAGCGGGTAAGGAAGACACGGGTCCGCCTAGTCAGGGGGAACACTCCGTGGCCTAAATAGGCATATGGGATCACCATCGAGGACCGCGCATAGGACTGGCACCAAACCTCAGCATGTGGGTAGACCAAGAGTGGGCATACCAGACATCACACTGAGCCAGGCACCCGGCTCCTCCGCTGAGTCGGGTGCTGGGGGCCTCGGAGGAATTCTCTAGGGTTTGCCAAGCGGGAAACTTACCAGCAGAATAGAAAAAGCGCACGTATCTCCGGGTTAGGGAGCATGGCGCAGCAAGCGTTTTTGACACCGAGCTTAATTTTGTCCCGATTGACCGGAGTAACCCAGTAATCGGGAGGAAACCAACTCCACTCGACGATTAAAAATTCTCGTGAATGTGTTAGGTGTCGCCCAGCCCTCAACTCTAATAATCTGTTAAGAGGCGCTGCGTACTCACGCCGAAAAAGCTTGCCCTGGCACATGAAGCGAGGGCGATGGCATAACTATAAAATGGACAAACCTCTGCTTTGATATGGCACTTCCCTTCTGCCGATCATAACAGAAAAGAGCTGCTTAAAGACGTATGCTCTACGTGTCACATTAAGCGCAGTGCGCGGACATAGCAATAAAAGGGCTGGGTCTGCCTCCTCCGCAGACAGCGCTTGCAGGCTCACTACCACTTTTAATATTAAAAGGGGTGGTAGGAACCTTGGCCCAAGCTGAACCGGGGTCTCAGGTAAACGTGAGAGTAGGCCGGTCCGAATTCCTGGCACGATTCGCTGACCGAAAATGCCACCGGAATCCTAACCCTCCTGAATCATACCAACGCAACCAGCAGAGCTGCCTTCATGGACAGAAAACTTATAGATACTGAGTCGAGTGGCTCAACGGACCTAAACATAACCAACAGCCTGTGCTCCAGTTATCCTGAAGGAAGAAAACACAACACTAATCTGGCATGTCCGGGGTTCTTCTCAGAGAGAAGAGCTCCACACAACAAATAGACTCCACTACAGGGCATAGGCTTGCCTATACAGGGTGCTCTAGCCTGAGTGACGGTGTTAACCATCGACTGATAGGTCACCTAAGTCCACCGCGCTCTGTCTAGAAACCCTCCATGGGGGTTCCAGAACGCTGCGCGGGTGCCAGAGGGTGCCCGTCCCAGAAAAAGGAGTGGTTCTTCTGGGGAATTCGTCAGGGAGGGCCATCACGAGGAGTGTGAGTCCGGAAACTCGGGTCCGGTTGGGCCAAGGAGGCGCAACGGCGAGACCCGCTCCTCGTCTCCCCGACCTTGCACAGAGTCTGTGCGTGCAGGCTCACTGGGGAAAAACACATATTGCGTAAACCCGGGGCCAGCTGAGAGCCAGCGCATCCATGCAGAGCAGGGAAAGCAGCTGGCGAAGGGCTACTCGGGAGAAGCGGCAGGATGACCTGGGCTTCTCTGAAGCGTGCCCATAATAGCTTTACTGAGCCAGGGTGGAGTCTTCATTCTCCCGGAAATGTAACTGTCGTTAGAGCATGTAAGCTGGCACGGTAGAGCTCGTACGGGATATGAACAGCGTGCAGCTATTAAGCCGCATGACTCCGGAGGAGCAGATGGCGAGCAAGCTGAGACATGCGGCGATAGCACACATCAGCCAAACGGTTGATGTGCGCTATCGCAGCCGTGCTGGCCATCCTAACCAACACGTGTGTCCCCTCCCGTACCGGTAGGAACCAGCGGAGAGCGAGAAACATTGCCAACAACTCCAGGCAATTGAATGCAAACACAACCGAAGTCCAATTTACGAACCTGCAGCTGCATGCTCGATACACACAGCCTACCAGCCCGTACTGGAAGCATCCGTCAGAATGACAGCATGACTGGACACTTGTTCTAATTGCACCCAGGCCCGTAGAAGGCAAGGTCCATCCAGGGGCTGAAGGTGCGGAGACACAGCGTAGTGATGGACACCCAGTGCGTCTCCGCGCACCATGCCCATCTGGGGACCCGATCGCGAAGCCAGCGCTGAAGTGGTCTCATATGAACAATTGAGCGGCGTGATAGCGGCTACAAATGTCATATGCCTCAGGAGCCTCTGAAAAACTTCAGTGAGACCACTATAACTGCCGAATTAAACGGACAGGGCAGCACTAGCCCGGTGTGCTAAAAGCGCACCGTGATGGAGATCGGGTCCAGCTCCAACCCGAGATGAGAGAAGCTCTGCCTGGGGGAGAGCTTGCTCATTCTCGATTGACCCGAAACCCCAACAGGCCGAGGTGCCGGAGCACCAGGTCACTATGCATAATCGACTAATTCAAAGGTCTGAAAAAATATGTAACCCAGTCAATGAATAATCAAAAATGCCGATGCCCGTGCGCAGAAGAGGCACAGGGCATCCTCCATGCATGGAACAGGGAGAGCCCGAAGGGGAGAACCATTTACTGCCATGCTTGGCCCCCTGTCGCACACCGGTAAAAACACGGTTATAAGGAGGGAGAGAGCGAGACATGGAGTGAGCATCCTTCAGGTCTATAGCTGAAACCAATCCCGCGGACGGACGCACTGGGGGATGCGTTTCTGCATGACCATCTTGATCGGCATCCTGAACAGATGACAGATCAAAAAGCGCAGATAGGATTGGTATAACCCACCGCTCTCTGGGTACGATGAATTCGGGGCGTAAACCCGCTCTTCATCTCGGCTGGAGGGACCAACAATCTTCTCAACAATCTGGAGGGACCAACAATCTTCTCACGCGAGACAGGGGTGGCATAGCGCTGACCGCTTAAATACACACCCGTGAACTCAGGAGGCCAACAGCGAATTGAAACGCATAGCCGAGTCTGAGCGTCCGTGTGAGCTACTACTACGGGCTGAGCAGCGCTAACCAGGCTGACAGTGTCCGAACGAGCAGCATCACTGGAACGATCGCTGACGTACCCGCGGAGGGGCAGCTTCGGGATGGGGAGTGCTCACCCCGGGAAGCGGAGCGTCCCGAGGAAGAACTGAAAATAAGGGATTGACTCTTACCTTCCTCCCAGGATCCCGCAGAGAGGCTGGAGGTGCGAGAAAGGAGCTCATCCTCTGGCACCCTCAAAGCCTGTGGCGAAGTGCACCAAAGCTGAGAGCTGGAAGGCAGCGCGTCCCATGCTGGCAGCAATTGGGCTTCCACACCCAGAGGGAGGAAAAGCCTGTCTTTTCCGATCGCTACATTCATTCATTCACGGGGGAGCCCCGGCCCTCCACCGGGGAAAGAACGGTTCTCCTCCTCTCCAAGCGGCCCGCCTTAGGTTCGCTTCACGGTCCGATTACCGGACTTTACGGCGACCTATGACGGGAGCGTCAAGTTCCTGCGGGGGGGCTCGGCGAGTTCACTAGCCAGTGGAACGGTCTGTGACGGCGGAGCATTTTGGAGCCGCGGGAAGAGCGCTCTCGGCGAGGAACAGCCAGCTCGGATGGGTCCAGTGGGGGAGCAGTTTTCCGAGCCCACCTGGAGATGACCTGCTCCATCGCGCACAGCTGATCTCTCACCACCGAGGACTCCTGGGTAAAGTCCCCGATGGTGTCGCCGAGTAGGCCTGCCTGGGATATGGGCACACCCAGAAAGCGTACTTTGTCGGCGCGGTGCATAAATGCCAGGGTAAGCCAAGGGTGGCATTTCCAGACCACTGTGTGGCTATCGTCCTCCCGGCCAACTTGAAGGTCATGAGAGCATAGTCAACCACCATGCGGTGCTTACGCATAAGCCTGGGGAAGAACCGCCCACCACCTGAGGAATAGCTTCGTACCCACTGGCCGCCTCGCCATAAGGGGAGGTGAAGGCGGAAGCGCACGAGGACCGGGCGGAGAAAAAACACCCTCTATGCCAGCGTGCGCTCACTGGGAAGAAGTGGACGGGAGCTGGAAGATTCATCTTACATCAGCCCGCACACCACACCTCTAGTCGGTCCGGCGGGAGAAGCCATCTCCAGCCACACCGCCGAAGCAGCCCAGGAAGCGCAGCCATCATGTCTGACTTGAGAACCGTTACTACGCATTGCACTCGTACGATGGTAGCGAGCCCGGTCTGTCATCTGAGCATGACAGCTCGCCCTCCGATGTCGCGATGGGCGTCTGATCTCTGGTGTCATCAAGCGGAGGCGCAGGCATCCTGGGGGATGAACTGCACAACCACTCGAAGCTTGGATGAGGCGCGCTGTGGAGGAGTGGGGGGTCAGAGGGCCCGGAGGCGATGGATAAACCGCCACTGTGATCCTCAGATCTGCCCACGTGCTAACCCCTTTCACGGGGAGCAACGGGGGTGGCTTGGAAGCCGCGATCTCAGCTGTGCAACAGTCATGCCCTCACAGCGAGAGCATGAGCTGTCCACGAGCACCGCATCGACATGCTGGACCCCCAGACCTGTGATGCGATACCCGTGCCCATCATCCGGAGATAGGAACCACCGCATCCAGAAACGCACAGTCAGAACAGCGTCTTGAAAAAGACGTGTTGATTGACTGTGTTGCTCTCTTAGGGAATCTGCTCTTTTAATGGAAACTGCTCTTTTGTGCACACCAGCGAAACGCCCAGGGGACAGGAAGCCCAGATCGACCGCTGCTGTCACGTCATCTCCCGCACTGGTGAGTAAACTGGTTTTAGTCTTGAAATCAGGTTGGCAGATAGAGTGTCTTCAGTCTCGTGAGAGGCTCTGAAAGCTAAATTCTAAGTGCTCCCTTCTCAGCTGTGGAGCTGAGCTCTGCCAATTCATGTTTGGCATTCATTGGCCCGTTTTCTTGCTCTTCAGAGTGATTAATCGTGTGACGTACTCCCATATGTCTGGTGCCAGACACACGTTGGAGTTCCCATATGAAGGGGAACTGTGCAACGAAACGTACCTGGAGCAATGTATTTTACATTTGCAAAAATATTAGTTGAGGCATGTATTTTCAATGAGCCTGGGCTGAAAAATGTATGCCTAAATTGCGAATAAATATATTTTTTTTACTGGAAATTTGGTCCGTTACACACATTATAACTAGTCAGATAGCTATTAAACTGCAGGTTGCGAGATCTGCTCACCAATTAGATAGTCTCTAGATGGCTGTAATGATAATTTCCAACATTAATCACAAGATTACGACAAGCCAACAATTCTGATTTTTAAAAAAATTTTTTTTTTTTTTTTTTTTTTTTCTTAAAGATATTTTTATTAGCTCTATTCAGTGACCTCCTGATATCTGCACTTTCTTTTATAGCTAATTATTTTTCCATGGTCTACTTGTCCTTGCCTAAAGTGTGAAAATAGAGTATTACAGATGGGGAAAAAAAAGCCAGGCTGAAAAATGACAAGGCGGTGAAAACATTTCAAGCTCTCTGTTTGAGACCTTATGCAAGTCCCCATTCAAAACCCACTGAAAACCACAGGGCCCTCAGGCAATAATTTTTCCCCTCAGTGTAGAGCATAACTCACACACTTTAAGCTACGCTAGTTATTGATGTCTCAGATCATGAGGCGTATTGAGAAGGGCCGCCATTATATTTCTGAGCATTCAATTTTACGTTTTTTTGCATGGTTTGAAGGAGCGACCTGAACAACACCTAGAGATGAGAGTATTAGAGACTCTGTGGTGAGCTCTTTTAAAATTAAGCTAGCAGCACCATGACAGTTTTAGATCAAGCCTTGTATAGAGACGAGACCGGGATTTTAGCCAAGACCTCTTGTTCCTTTATATCCTTTTTATTTTGATAAGTACGAGTCAGAATAAGTACTGTATGCTTCATTTCATGTTTAATTCGTTTTCAAATATTTCCCAAGTGATGTTTAACAGAGCAAGGACATCTCACAGTAGTTCCTATAATATATATATATATATATATCATTCATTCATTCATTTTCTTTTCGGCTTAGTCCCTTTATTAATCTGGGGTCGCCACAGCGGGATGAACCGCCAACTTATCCAGCATATGTTTTACGCAGCGGATGCCCTTCCAGCTGCAACCCATCACTGGGAAAATATATATATATATATATTTATTTATTTATTTATTTATATTTATTATTATTTGTATTTTTTTTATGTAAGGCCAATATTATTAACCTCTTAAGAAATTCCTTTTTTTTCGATTGGCTACAAAACAAACCACTGTTGTCCAATGACCTGCCTAATTAACCTATCTTGCCTATAGTTAACTTAATTAACTTTATTAAATTAATTTAATTTAATTGCACTTTAAGCATAATATTAGTATCCTGCATAATAGTATAGTAAAATATTATGTACTAGTAAAATATTATGTATTGTCATCATATCAAAGACAAAAGAAATTAGTTATTAGAAATTAGTTATTAAAACTATTATTTTTAAAAATACGGGTGACACAGTGGCTCAGTGGTCAGCACTGTTGCCTCACAGCAAGAAGGTCACTGGTTCGAGTCCCGGCTGGGTCAGATGTCATTCCTGTGTTATTTTAATTTCAAATATTTCTCAAGTGCTTTTTTATGGAGATATTTTTTTAACACATTTTTTTACATTCATTCATTCATTCATTCATTCATTCATTTTCCTTCGGCTTAGTCCCTTTATTAATCAGGGGTCGCCACAGCGGAATGAACGGCCAACTATTCCAGCATATGTTTTATGCAGCGGATACCCTTCCAGCCGCAATCAAATACTGGGAAACACCCATACACTCTCACATTCACACTACGGCCAATTTAGCTTATTCAGTTCACCTAAAGCGCATGTCTTTGGACTGTGGGGGAAACCGGAGCACCCAGAGGAAACCCACGCCAACACGGGGAGAACATGCAAACTCCTCACAGAAATGCCAACTGACCCAGTCAGGGCTCGAACCAGCGACCTTCTTGCTGTAAGGCGACAGTGCTAACCACTGAGCCACCGTGCCGCCCCTAACTGCTCATCAATTGTGCGGAAATATAACTCTTTACGATATTGCGTTTCTCAATATGTGGCAGTTAACTTAATTAACTTTTTTTGGGCTCATGTTGAGACTCTTGAGTGGGAGTGTAATACTTAAACTTGCCAATCATTTTTATTTTAGAAATGCTATTTTTTGTTTTGTACGCATTTTGTCCCAACTGAGCTTATCATTTTGTTTAGTACAGATACAGTGTTTCACTCACCCATTCTATATGCACCAAATGTTACACGTTTTTATTATTATGAATTTAATTAGATAGTTCACCCAAAAAGGAAAATCTGTCATCATTTTCTCACCCGTTTGTTTGTTTGTATTTGTTTTTCTTACTATATAAGTCAGTAGGGGTGTGACGAGATCCCGTGTCACAAGATCTTGCGAGATTGAATTGTGACGAGATTTCTCATTGAGGTGAAAAGTTGTCTAGTGAGTTGAGATGTTAGCATGATGGAGCGTGAGGGTAAAATTAGCATTGAATATTGGAGGCAGGATTGGATTAGAAGTGCAAATCAAGTGCTTTGCACACACCTGGTAACCCAGGCTGGCCTCTGTGTTGCACATGTCACTCGGTTAGGCGGGCGGGTGTGACGTAACCACTTTTTTTTTCTCACCGGAGTTCAAAAGCTGCTGCGTTATTCATGTACAAGCAGAAGCTGAAACTACAACTGCAGCCACACAAATTAACCATGGACATTACCACACGATGGAATATCACTTTAGATGTGCTGAAAGTCACATTATTGAAGTGCAGTACAGATATGTAAACACCGCAATCAAACTATTACCATCGTGTAGGACTTTTAGCCGCATTTTGCGACAGGACAGTCCACATACGGCTGTTTGACACTATTCTCTGCACCTACACACTTTTCTAAGCGCACACACATACTGAACTGCTGGAGACTCAACACACCCGCCTTCATCATTACCAGTCAGTGGTTACAGGTTTTCAACATTCTATATCAAAATATCTCCTTTTGTACTTAACAGAACAAAAATAAAATACTCAAACCGGTTTTTCTTGAATGGCGGCAAAACCTGTCATCTCAAAGCTGTATTAAATTCACTGCTACTTCCAATACAAATAATTACAGCAGATCAATACACTTCACTCAGATTTAGTGTGTGATCCCAGTTGTATTTGGAAATTTTAGCTTAAATTAAAATATTACTGATGTACACAGATGCTTTTCTTATTGTCAGCTTCATTGGTCTACTTTCATCATCGTGAGCTTTATTGTTTTATTTACGTGTACTGTATACTGTATGTGAGCTGAGGTTTTTTTTTTTTTTTTCAGCCAGCTGAGACGGTTTCTTTTTCAGAGCTCTAAATGTGTCAGATCAAGTCTTGTTGCCACGGTGAGGTCTATAGAGCTTATTGGAGAAGAGAATACAGTCACTGCAGAAACGTCACCCATCATCAGCACTATGTAGTGCACTAGATAAAGCATGAGATTTTCATGAGGACAATCAATCTTATACTATTATATATGCTTTTATGACTTAAATATTGTAATTTTTCTAAAGTGTCTGTCATAATTTTGCAATTAATATATTTTATTCAATATTGTGATTTAGGCGACACGGTGGCTCAGTGGTTAGCACTGTCGCCTCACAGCAAGAAGGTCGCTGGTTCGAGTCCCGGCTGGGTCAATTGGCATTTCTGTCTGGAGTATGCATGTTCTCCCCGTGTTCGTGTGGGTTTCCTATGGGTGCTCCGGTTTCCCCCACAGTCCAAAGACATGCGCTATAGGTGAACTGAATAAACGAAATTGGCCGTAGTGTATGTATGTGTAAATGAGTGTGTATGGGTGTTTCCCAGTACTGGGTTACAGCTGGAAGGGCATCCGCTGTGTAAAACATATGCTGGATAAGTTGGTGGTTCATTCCGCTGTGGTGACCCCTGATGAATAAAGGGACTAAGCCGAAGGAAAATGAATCAATGAATGAAAATAATAATGTGGATTATATCAGAATCAGAATCAGAATCGGTTTTATTGCCAAGTGTGCTTACACACACAAGGAATTTGTTTTGGCTACAGAAGCTTCCAGTGTGCATAAAGTGACAAGTGACAACACAAAATAAATATGAGAAAAAATAAAAAATAAAATACGGCAAACATTAAACAGAGATGCAGTTAGACAATAGAGCTCTGGATGATGAATTGTTGTACAGATTTGTTATAAATATACAAGTTTTACAAGTTATAAGGTGCTGTGTACAAATGCGTATGGAGAAGTATTGCATTGTATATTGTTATAAGGTGCTGTGTACAAATGCGTATGGAGAAGTATTGCATTGTATATTGTTATAAGGTGCTGTATACAAGTGTGTATGAAAAGGTATTGCACATGTTTATTGCACAGTAGGGGAATAATTAACTGTTCATGAGGTAGATGGCCTGAGGAAAGAAACTTTTCCTGTGTCTGGCTGTTTTTGTGCTCGGCGTTCTGTAGCGCCGGCCAGACGGTAACAGTTCAAACAGAAAGTGTGCTGGGTGTGAAGGGTCCAGAGTGATTTTGCAAGTCCTTTTACTCACTCTGGAAGAGTACAGTTCTTGAAGTGTAGGAAGGGTAGCGCCAGTGATTCGTTCAGCAGTCCGGACTATTCGCTGTAGCCTACGGAGGTCGGTTTTGGCAGCTGAGCCGAACCAGACGGTGATTGAAGTGCAGAGGATGGATTGGATGACAGCTGAGTAGAACTGTAAAAGCAGCTCCTGTGGCAGGTTGAACTTCCTCAGCTGACGAAGGAAGTACAGTCTCTGCTGGGCTTTCTTCACAATAGAGTCTATGTGAATGTCCCACTTCAGATCCTGAGAGATGGTGGTGCCCAGGAACCTGAATGACTCTACTGCAGCCACAGTGCTGTTCATGATGGTGAGTGGGGGAAGTGCAGGGGGGTTTCTCCTAAAGTCCACTATCATCTCCACCGTTTTGAGCGTGTTCAGCTCAAGGTTGTTGCATCTGCACCATAGAGCCAGCCGCTCCACCTCCTGTCTGTATGCAGACTCATCACCGTTCCGGATGAGGCCGATAACAGTAGTGTCGTCAGCAAACTTCAAGAGTTTAATGGAGGGGTCTTTTGCAGTGCAGTCATTGGTATACAGGGAGAAGAGCAGTGGGGAGAGAACACATCCCTGGGGGGCACCGGTGCTGATGGTGCGGCTGTCGGATGTGATTTTGCCCATTCTGACTAGCTGTTGTCTGTCTGTCAGAAAGCTGGTGATCCATTGACAGACAGAGCTAGGAACAGAGAGCTGGGTCAGTTTGTACTCGAGCAATGATGGGACGATGGTGTTGAAGGCAGAACTGAAGTCCACGAATAGAATCCTTGCGTAGTTCCCTGGTTTGTCCAGATGTTGTAGGGTATAATGCAGTCCCATCAATGCTGGGGGATGGTGTCTTGTAGTTTGTGATGTCTTTCAGGCCTTTCCACACTGATGCCGGGTCGTTGGCAGAAAACTGGTTTTCCAGCTTTTTGGCATAGCTCTTCTTAGCCACACCAATCTCCTTTGTCAGTGTGTTCCTTGCCTAATTGTACAAGATCCTGTCCCCACTCCTGTAGGCATCCTCTTTGGCCTGACAAAGCTGTCTAAGTTTTGGTGTGAACCATGGTTTATCATTGTTAAATGATAAGTAGGTCCTGGTAGGGATGCATAGCTCCTCACAGAAACTGATGTATGATGTTACGGTATCTGTGAGTTCGTCGAGGTCGGTGGCTGCAGCTTCAAAAACACTCCAGTCAGTGCATTCAAAACAGGCTTGTAAGACCTGTTCTGTGTCGTTGGTCCATCTCTTAACAGTCCTTAATACTGGCTTAGTAGTTTTAAGTTTTTGTCTGTAGGTTGGTATAAGATGAACCAGGCAGTGGTCGGAGAGTCCTAGAGCTGCTCTGGCGACGGAACGATATGCATCCTTTATTGTGGTGTAGCAATGGTCCAAAATATTATTGTCTCTGGTGGGGCATGTAATGTGCTGTTTGAATTTAGGCATCTCATGTGTGAGTTTCGCCTGATTAAAGTCACCGAGAATGATAAAAACAGAGTCCGGGTGTTGTTGTTCTGTCTCTGTGATCAGATCAGCCAGCTGTTTCAGTGCAGTACTCACGTGTGCTTGCGGTGGAATATAAACACCGATGAGAATGAACGAGGAAAACTCCCGCGGCGAGTAGAACGGCTTACAGTTAATGAAAAGCACTTCCACGTCAGGACAGCACATCTTCTTTAACACAGTTACATCCGTACACCACCTTCTGTTGATGTAAAAGCATGTCCCACCACCGCGCGTTTTGCCCGTTGTCTCCGTATCGCGGTCCGCTCTGTACAGCTGAAAGTCCGGTAGGTGTAACGCGCTGTCCGGAATGGCTTCGTTCAGCCAGGTTTCCGTGAAACACAGAGCAGCAGAGTTGTTAAAGTTCTTGTTTCTGCGTGTGAGCAGAAGTAGTTTGTCCATTTTGTTAGGAAGAGAGCGGAGATTCGCCAGATGGATGCTAGGCAACGCCGTTCTGAAGCCGCGCTGTCTGAGCCTGACGAGCGCGCCGGCTCGCTTCCCACGCCTGCGCGTCCTGTAGCGTTTCCCCAGTGCAGCTACTCCGCCGACAACAATGTTCAGCAAAACGCCAGA
>CAIGQV010019088.1:4540946-4559428 GCA_903798115.1 Danio jaintianensis
ATATATATATATATATATATATATATATTATTGAGGGCGGCACGTTGGCTCAGTGGTTAGCACTGTCACCTCACAGAAAGAAAGTCACTGGTTCGAGTCCCGGCTGGGCCAGTTGGAATTACTGTGTGGAGTTCGTTGCATGTTCTCCCGGTGTTTGCATGTTCTCCCCGTGGGTGCTCTGGTTTCCCCAACAGTCCAAAGACATACGCTATAGGAGATTTGAGTAAACAAAATTGGCCGTAATGTATGAATTTGTGTGTGAATGAGTGAGTGTATGGGTGTTTCCCAGTAATGGGTTGTGGCTGGAAGGGCATACCCTGCGTAAAACATATACCGAAATAGTTGACCGTTCATTCCGCTGTGGCGACCCCTGATAAATAAGGGACTAAGCAGAAGGAAAATGAATGAATGAATGAATGAATATATATTATAGGGCTGGGCAAATATTCATGGCGATTAATTGTATTCAAAATAAAAGTTAGTTTTTACATTTTATATATATATATATGTGTGTGTGTGCGTGTGTGTGTATGTGTGTGTGTGTGTATTATTTATATTTATTAATTATTATGTAGTACACACATACATGAAAATAAAATTATACAAAACTTTTATTTGCATAGATATTCAAATGTATATATGATTTGTATCATAGAAATATATTTTATAACTAAATATAAAATAACTTTTTCTCAAATATATGCATGCATGTGTGTATTTGTATATACATCATAAATAGACAGTACACACATACATTGTCATAAAAATACTATTATTATTATTAATATTATGATATTATTATTATTATTATTATTATTATTACATTTAAACATAGTTAAGAGAAGTACCTTTTTTACATTTATTTAATTCACAAAATTAGTACTAAAAAAAGGACTAAATTAGTATAATAATTATAAATGTAAATGCAATTTAAATATAATTGAAGGTAATACATATTGTTTTTAAATAAATAATATTATAGGAAATTTCCCAAGTGATGTTCAACAGAGAAATGACATTTTTTTACAGGACGTCCTATTATATTATTCTTCTGGAGAAAGTCTTATCATTACTATTATTATTTTTTGGCTGAAATAAAAAGTATGTATATTTTAAAAAAATTGTAATTGATAAAGTTAATGTTATTGGCTCCCTTGAAAAAAATTTTTTCTCGAATCGCACTTTAAGCTGAATACTTGTATCTTGCAAAAATAATGTGTCATTATGGCTTAGACAAAATAATATTTGTTATCAGAAATATATTATTAAAACTATCATGTTTAAAAATGGGTTGAAAAAAATGTCAGGGGCGGCACGGTGGCGCCGTGGGTAGCGCTGTTGCCTCACAGCAAGAAGGTCGCTGGTTCAAGTCCCGGCTGGGTCAGTTGGCATTTCTGTGTGGAGTTTGCATGTTCTCCCCATGTTCGCATGGGTTTCCTCCGGGTGCTCCGGTTTCCGGTGAATTGGGTAAGCTAAATTTTCCGTAGTGTATGTGTGTGAATGGGAGTGTATAGGTGTTTCCCAGTGATGGGTTGCAGCTGGAAGGGCATCCGTTGCGTAAAACATATGCTGGATAAGTTGTTGGTTCATTCCACTGTGGCGACCCCAGATTAATAAAGGGACTAAGCTGAAAAGAAAATGAATTAATTAATGAAAAAATGTCAGCACATGGGAAATATTTTAAAAAGAGTGATCTATTTTAATGATCTAGGTGCAAAGTCTAAAGCGCAAAAGCATTAAGGGCATGTCCGAATCCACTTTTGCTATTTTAAGGATGGAAAAATATGGTCTGTACCCTGGCGCATGGTCTAACAGTGTTGTGCTTATTCTCTCAATGAGTTATGGGTGTGTTTGAGCATAACATGCATTAAACCAATCAGAGTCTCATCTCCCATTCCCTTTAAGAGTCAGTTGCGTTGCGCCATGGCGCATTTGAATTTACATGGCGGACTTTGTAAGTGGACAAACACTTCTTCACTAGCGAGAAAACAGTTAAACAGACCATCTGCAGCGTGAGGATAAAGAACAAGCCTCCTCCATTCGGCCTCTTTACTTTCTCTTTGCTTCACTTTTACTCTTTACTTTACTCCTTTACTTTCGTGGATGAGGAAACGAAAATTTCATTTGTTAAGCGCAAAGATTTGTTTTAAAACAATTTCTAAATTCAGTTCTAATTTCCAGCCAATGAATAAATGATGAGTTATATCCAAACACACGTCCTATTCTTATGCCCCATATGGTGATGCATACATCTCAAAAACCCGACAGGTGGACAAATCTAAACTTGTTTTTATTAAAACAAATATAAATATGCATATAATAAAAATGTTGGCATGGAGGTAGAGGTTTTTATATTTATGTAGAAAATAATAATTTTTGTATCATTTTAATCCTTTATTTTTTTTCATATGTAAAGATATTTGTGTATTGCTGTACATCCTGTGCGTATTAAGCAATGTGTACGCGTTTTGGACCCGCATAGGCGCATAACTAACACGCTCTGCGCTGGACTTTAAACCAGCTTTTAGTTGGTCAATGGCGCAGTCTATTTCAGTTTCTCAAAATAGAAATGCACCAACAATGCACCTTAACACACCTCCTTTTTAGACCGGAACACCCATGAGTAAACAAAGTGGCGCAAATGGATTTGGTATTTAAACAACGTGGTGCAAAGCGTGAAAATTACTGTTGCACTGGTCTGAAAATAGCAACAAATCACGTCATACACGTCTTGCGCCTTATTGCGCCTGGTGTATGAATGGGCCCATAGTTACAATTTAACAGGGTTAATTTTGTCCTCAACTGTATAAAACATTATTCAATAATGCCACAGAATGTGTGCTGTCTCTTCAAAGTGTCCACCGTGACAGACGGCTGTGGTCAGAATAACTGGGCATTTACAGTATGTGCTGAATTTGACAGGATGAGATTGGCTCTGAAGTCACTTCACGATTTACAGTTTATTTCAGCAAACTGCTGTGTAATGCTTTTCATTGCTCCATGTCACAGCTGGTCTATGAGCAACATTACATGTGATAACACCAGCTGACCTCAATTACCGATATGACCCACTGTCCAGGACAAACCACATCTGGCCAAATAAACCTCCTCCACCTGCTGCCAATGGACAATCCGTTTATCTAGCAATGATGTTATTAGGAAGTACACACACTGAAGTCAACCGGTTACAGTGACCCAGCATGACAGTTTTTACCACTAATGTCAATGTAACAATTCCATTATTTTCATTGGCCCATTGTTTGTAATTGATTTGTGTATTTAGCTTTTTACTGAGTTGTCATGTACAGTTGAAGTCAGAATTATTAGCGCCCCTGTACTTTTTTTTCTCCCAATTTCTGTTTAAAGGAACGACGATTTTTTAATAGTTTTAATAACTCATTTCTAATAACCGATTTATTTTATCTTTTCCATGATGACAGTACATAATATTACTAGATTTTTTCAAGATACTAGTATTCAATTTAAAGTGACATTTAAAGGCTTACAGTAACTATAGTTAATTAGGCGAGTTAGGGTAATTAGGCAAATTATTGTATAATGATGGTTTGTTCTGTAGACAATCGAAAAAAAAATATTGCTTAAGGGGGGTAATAATATTGACCTTAAAATAGTTTTTAAAAAATTAAAAACTGCTTTTATTCTAGCCGAAATAAAAGAAATAAGACTTTCTCCAGAAGAACAAATATTATAGAAATACTGTGAAAAATCTCTTGCTCTGTTAAACATAATTAGGGAAATATTAATATTTTTATCCAACAATTGTAAAGTGATTATATTATACATACAATACCTGACAAAAGTGTTGTTGTCGATCCCAGTTGTAAGAGCAACAAATAATAACTTGACTTCTGGTTGATCATTTGGAAAAGTGGCAGAAGGAAGATTTTTCTGATGAATGATCTACATCCTAATCATCACAAATACTGCAGAAGACCTATTGGAACCTGCATGGATCCAAGATTCACATAGAAATCAGTCAAGTTTGGTGAAGGAAAAATCATGGTTTGGGGTTACATTCAGTATGGGGGCGTGCAAGAGATCTGCAGAGTGGATGGCAACATCAACAGCCTGAGGTATCAAGACATTTGTGCTGCCCATTACATTACAAACCACAGGAGAGGGCAAATTCTTCAGCAGGATAGCACTCCTTCTCGTACTTCAGCCTCCACATCAAAATTCCAGAAAGCAAAGAAGGTCAAGGTGCTCCAGGATTGGCCAGCCCAGACATCTGATATGAGCATTATTGAGCATGTATAATTGAAGATGAATCCAAAGAATCTTGATGAACTCTGGGAGTCCTGCAAGAACGCTTTCTTTGCCATTCCAGATGACTTTATTAATAAGTTATTTGAGTCATTGCAGAGATGTATGGATGCAGTCCTCCAAGCTCATGGGAATCATACACAATATTAATTCTTTTTCCACTGCACCATGACTTTATATTCTATACTGTACATTATTTCTGTTAAGTGACAAGACTTTTGTCTAAGCAAAGTCAGACCTTACTGTCCTAATTAAATAATTAAAAATCAAAGCATGATCATATTTTATTTTGGTAAAATAAGTGTAATCTAGAGACCTTTGCCTTTCATATAAGCCCCTTCTGATACCAAATGATCAACTAGAAGTCAAGTTATAAGTTGTTCCTAAAACTTGGATAGGTGACAAGACTTTTGTCAGGTAGTTTACATACATACATACACAAAAAACACACAATTAGAATTTTCTTAAATACACAAATAAGAAAAAAACAATGAAAGAAAACTATAATAATAAATATAAAATACAATGAAATACAATACACAACTGTACATTCATTTAGGTGGTTTGTAATGTTTTTGACTAGAAACACTCTCAAACACTACAAGTCAAACAAACACGAGTCCTTGTTGCTTTGCTAGTGTGTTGGCAGTGCTTTTCGACATGTGAAAAATTACCATTCTTACATTTAATTGACGCAAAATGTAGATCTAATATCATCCACACACAGCAGTAACTCACACGTTGATGAGTCTGGCAGATGTAAGAGATTTAAGAGCAAGTATAATTGCTATATGTGAGCAGTTTTTACTCAGCTGCCATTAAAATAAGCCTCCTGTCCTCGTTTCGTTGATGTAATGAGTGGCCATCCAGCAGAAAGGGTTATGAAATCTCATTTAATAGCGTTCTGCTCCAGAGCACCATTTGGACTGGTGGATGTGCAGGCCTGTTTTATTGACTGCTGTTTAATTATCATCAGCGCTTCAGTGGTTCAGACCAGTTATAATCATTCACAACATCCACATCAGCATCTCTCTCCACAAACATCTAAAATAATAATAATAATTTGGAGAAATAGGTTTTTTATCAGGAATACGTGTTTTTATAAATAGACTTTTGAACGTGTTTTTATGATTTACATTTTAAATTGATTGAACATGCTTTGTTTTTACTACAAATTAAATAAAAAAATCTATATTATTGATAAATAATAAAACAAATCATTGTTTCATGACTTTGTATTTATTCACATTTGTTAATTACTACAAATTAAAAACTGAAATTAATCTGCAAAAATGAAAATGAAAAAAAAGAAATTAGAATTTTTTTTTTTTGTTAAATAGAAAACATTTTCATGGTTTTAATTAACGTATAGATTACTACAAAATAAAAACTGCAGAAAAAACAACAGAAAAAAGATCATTTAGATTTTTAAATTTTATTTTATTTTATGGTAGTTAGAATTGAGATTTTTTTAATCATTTTATTCTTATTCATATTATTCTTATTATTATTATTATCATTTATTTTTTTATTTTTTTTGTTAAATTAAGTGAGCTTCATGATTTCAGTCAATTTGACATGCTTTTTGGTTCCTACAAATGAAAAACTGAAAAAAAAAGAATCTAGAAAGACGAAAACTGAAAATGGAATTTACTGTAGAAAAAAAATAAAACGGTCATTTTATTCTATTTATGAGACTTTTTTTATTCCTACAAATTGAAAAACTGAAATAAAATGAATCTTCAAAAATGAAAATGATCAAAAAATGAATAAAAAAAAAAAAAAATGTAATTGCTGTTGAATAGAATAAATGTTCATGGTTTCAATTTACTGGTTATATGTACTTAATGATTACTACAAAATAAAACTAAAAACTAAAACAGAATTATTACATTTATTTTTTTCTTTTATTTATTTTTTATTTCAGTTAATTGGACATGCTTTTTTTGGTTTCTACAAATGAAAAGCATAAAACAAACAGAATCTAGAAAGTTGAAAACTGAAAACGGAATTTAGGAAAAAATTAAAGCTCATTTATTCGTACTCATTCATTCATTTTCCTTCGGCTTAGTCCCGTTATTCATCAGGGGTCGCCACAGCGGAATGAGCCGCCAACTTATCCAATATATGTTTTATACAGCGGATACCCTTCTAGCTGCAACCCAGTACTGGGAAACATCATACTCATAAATTATAAAATTAAATATTAGTCACGACTTTTCTATTCATTAGACATGTTTTTAATCTCTACAAATTAAAAACGGAATGAAATTTAATCTAGAAAAATTTTAATGAAAAAAAATATTGTTAGATTGAATACATTTTCATGGTTTCATTTAACTGGATTTCCTTATTGATTACTACAAATTAAAGACTCAAATCTAAAAAACTAAAAGCTGGACATTTTTATTTTAGTGGTAAAAAGCATGTTTGTTAATATATAAAGTGGAAATCCTTTTTGATATATAAAAAAAATAAAAAATAAAAGCTGAAGAAAACTAGATAAAAACATAGACAAACAGTTGAATTTGGAAAATAAATATTCTTTAAAAATGTTTAGTGTTCATGATTTTAATGAGGATCAGTGCTTCAGTGTGCTTCAGACGCTGGAATATTTTCACACACATCCGCATCCTCATCATCTTGATATTGAGCTTTGAAGCTTTTTTTTTCTCATTCAGAAGAACACAGCTGTTAATGGTCTGCGGAGGAGAAGAAAAAAAAGGGAGCCTGAAACTAAAACCATTCCTCCATCTGAGATCTCGCTCTAAAAAGCTCCTCAGCCTCCTCCTGGAGCTTTTTTTTTCTTTCTTTCTTTTTTTACTGATATCAAGCACTGGTTTTCAGCCATCCGGAAAGAACAGGTTTGTGTGTGTGTGTGTGTGGTTGTGTGTGTGTGTGTCCAGATCACTCACTATGTCTGAAGGAGAGTGAATGAAGAGACCTGGAGCTGCTGTTTGCTCTTTTCACATCTCATGGCTCATGCAAACGTATTTAGAATTGACATGCTTTCAATTAACTGGGGTTATGGGTTATCATGGTGTCTATGGTAAATGCAACATTTAGAAAATAATGTTGGTATTGCTGGGTAAAATGGATGGGTAGAAATGAAGAAGGAGATAGTAAATTAGATTTGTTTCAATTTGAAATAAATGAATTGTTGTTGGATAGAATACACTTCCATAGTTTCAGTTAACTGGGTATACTTATTGGTTACTACAAAATAAAACAAACAGCAAAAAAATGAACAGAGAAAATTAATTTTTATTTTATTTTAGTTAAATTAAGTATTTAATTTAGTATGTTAAATTAAGAATAATTCCACGGTTGTTTTTTCATTCATTCATCCATTTTCATCCGCTTTTCCGGGGCCGGGTCGCGGGGGCAGCAGTCTTAGGAGAGAACCCCAGACTTCCCTCTCCCCAGACACTTCCTCCAGCTCCTCCGGGGGGATCCCGAGGCGTTCCCAGGCCAGCCGAGAGACATAGTCCCTCCAGCGTGTCCTGGGTCTTCCCCGAGGCCTCCTCCCGGTGGGACATGCCTGGAACACCTCCCTAGGTAGGCGTCCAGGAGGCATCCGAAACAGATGCCCGAGCCACCTCAGCTGACTTCTCTCGATGTGGAGGAGCAGAGGCTCTACTCCAAGCTCCTCCCGGGTGACAGAGCTCCTCACCCTATCTATAAGGGTGCGCCCTGCCACCCTGCGAAGGAAACTCATTTCGGTCGCTTGTATCCGAGATCTTGTCCTTTCGGTCATGACCCAAAGCTCATGACCATAGGTGAGAGTAGGAACGTAGACAGACCGGTAAATCGAGAGCTTTGCCTTTCGGCTCAGCTCTTTCTTCACCACAACGGACCGGTACATCGACCGCATTACTGCTGCCGCTGCACCAATCCGCCTGTCAATCTCACGTTCCATCCTTCCCTCACTCGTGAACAAAACCCCAAGATACTTGAACTCCTCCACCTGGGGTAAGGACTTTCCTCCAACCTGGAGATGGCAAACCACCTTTTTCCGGTGGAGCACCATGGCCTCGGACTTGGAGGTGCTGATTCTCATCCCAGCCGCGTCACACTCGGTAGCAAACCGCCCCAGTGCATGCTGAAGGTCCATGTTCGATGAAGCCAACAGAACAACATCGTCTGCAAATAACAGAGATGAGATCCTGTGGTCCCCGAACCAGACCCCCTCCAGCCCAAGGCTGCGCCTTGAAATTCTGTCCATAAAAATTATGAACAGAATTGGTGACAAAGGGCAGCCCTGCCGGAGTCCAACATGCACTGGAAACAAGTTTGACTTATTGCCGGCAATGCGAACCAAACTCCTACTCTGTTCATACAGGGACGAGACAGCCCTTAACAGACCGCCTCTGACCCCATACTCCCAGAGCACCCCCCACAGAATGCCACGAGGGACACGGTCGAATGCCTTCTCCAGGTCCACAAAACACATGTGGACTGGTTGGGCATACTCCCATGAACCCTCGAGCACCCTGGTGAGGGTATAGAGCTGGTCCAGTGTACCACGGCCCGGACGAAAACCACATTGTTCCTCCTGAATCCCAGGTTCAACCACCGGCCGGATCCTCCTCTCCAATACCCTGGCATAGACTTTCCCAGGGAGGCTGAGGAGTGTGATCCCCCTATAGTTGGAGCACACCCTCCGGTCCCCCTTCTTAAAAATGGGAACCACCACCCCAGTTGCCCAGTCCAGAGGTACTGTCCCCGACCTCCATGCGATATTGTAGAGACGTGTCAGCCAAGACAGCCCAGCAACATCCAGAGACCTAAGATACACAGGGTGAATCTCATCCACCCCCGCTGCTTTGCCACTGCGGAGCTTGCAAACTACCTCAGTGACTTCAGCTTGGGTGATGGGTGGGTCCACCCCTGCATCCCCGGTCTCTGCTTCCTCGATGAAAGACATGTCAGTGGGGTTAAGGAGATCCTCAAAGTATTCCTTCCACCGTCCGACAACATCCCCAGTCGAGGTCAACAGCTCCCCACTTCCACTGTAAACAGTGTCGATGTGGAGCTGCTTTCCCCTCCTTAGGCGCCGGACGGTTTGCCAGAATCTCTTTGGGGCCGACCGATAGTCTTCCTCCATGGTCTCCCAGAACTCTTCCCAGGCCCGAGTTTTTGCTTCCGCAACCGCCCGGGCTGCAGCACACTTGGCCCGTCGGTACCCATCAGCTGCCTCGGGAGTCCTGCAAGCCAACCAAGCCCTGTAGGACTCCTTTTTCAGCTTGACGGCATCCCTTACTCCCGGTGTCCACCACCGGGTTCGTGGATTGCCGCCGCGACAGGCACCACAGACCTTACGGCCACAGCTCTTCACGGCCGCGTCAACAATGGAGTCAGAGAACATGGACCACTCGGTCTCAATGTCTCCAGCCTCCCTCGGGATTTGGTCAAAGCTCTTCCGGAGGTGAGAGTTGAAAATCCCTCTGACTTGAGGTTCAGCTAGACGTTCCCAGCGGACCCTCACAATACGTTTGGGCCTGCCAGGTCTGTCCAGCTTTCCCCCCTGCCAGCGGATCCAACTCACCACCAGGTGGTGATCAGTTGACAGCTCTGCCCCTCTCTTTACCCGAGTGTCCAGAACATACGGTCGGAGATCAGATGATACAACCACAAAGTCAATCATTGACCTCCGCCCTAGGGTGTCCTGGTGCCATGTGCACTGATGGACACCCTTATGTTCGAACTTGGTGTTCGTTATGGACAAACTGTGATTAGCACAGAAGTCCAATAACAGAACACCACTCGGATTCAGATCAGGGAGGCCGTTCCTCCCAATCACGCCTCTCCAGGTTTCACGTTCATTACCCACGTGGGCATTGAAGTCCCCCAGTAGAACAAGGGAGTCCTCAGTCTGAGCACCTTCCAGCACCCCTCCCAAGGACTCCAAGAAGGCCGGGTACTCTACACTGGTGTTTGGCCCGTAGACACAAACCACAGTGAGAGACCTATCCCTGACCTGAAGGCGCAGGGAGGCGACCCTCTCGTTCACCGGGGAAAACTCCAACACATGGCGGCTAAGTTGGGGAGCTATAAGCAAGCCCACACCAGCCCGCCGCCTCTCACCGTGAGCAACTCCAGAATAGAAGAAAGTCCAGCCCTTCTCAAGAAGTTGAGTTCCAGAGCCCCAGCTGTGCGTGGAGGTGAGCCCAACTATCTCTAGTCGGTACCGTTCCACCTCCCGCACAAGCTCGAGCTCCTTCCCTCCCAGTGAGGTGACATTCCATGTCCCAAGAGCCAGTTTCTGTGCCCGACGATCGGGTTGTCGTGGTCCTAACCTTCGACCACCACCCGTTCCACAATGCACCGGCCCCTTACGGCTCCCCCTGCAGGTGGTGGGCCTGCGGGAGGATGGTCCCACGTCGCTCCTTCGGGCTAAGCCCGGCCGGGTTCCGTGGGAAAAAACCCGGCCACCAGGCGCTCGCATACGAGCCCCTACCCCAGGCCTGGCTCCAGGGTGGGGCCCCGGCTGCGCCATACCGGGCGACGTCACAGTCCTCGATGTTCTGACACTCATAAGGGGTTTTTGAACCGCACTTAGTCTGACCTGTCACCTAAGACCTGTTTGCCTTGGGAGACCCTACCAGGGGCATTAGCCCCCGACAACATAGCTCTTAGGATCACTCAGGCACTCAAACCCCTCCACCACGATAAGGTGACGGTTCAAGGAGGTTGTTTTTTTTTATTTTTGTTTTATTTAGTTTTTCTTTGTTTTGTTTTGTTTAATTTAATTTAATTTATTGTTTTATTTATTTTAAATGAACATTTCCACAACTGGGCGACACAGTGGCTCAGTGGTTAGCACTGTCGCCTCACAGCAAGAAGGTCACTGGTTCGAGTCCCGGCTGGGTCAGTTGGCATTCCTGTGTGGAGTTTGCATGTTCTCCCCGTGTTCACGTGGGTTTCCTCTGGGTGCTCCGGTTTCCCCCACAGTCCAAAGACATGCGGTATAGGTGAATTGAATAAACTAAATTGTCCATAGTGTATGTGTGTGAATGAGTGTGTATGGATGTTTCCCAGTAATGGGTTGCAGCTGGAAGGGCATCCGCTGTGTAAAACATATGCTGGATAAGTTGGCGGTTCATTCCGCTGTGGCGACCCCTGATGAGTAAAGGGACTAAACCGAAGGAAAATGAATAAATGAATTTCCACAACTATTTTATTTTAAATGAGAACATTTGTTTTTCCATGTTTATATAAATATGTTTTTACTTTTTTTTTTTTTTTACATTTACATTAAAATTGTATTACTTTTATCCAAAGCAGCTAACAAATGAGAACCATAGTAGTAATTATTCATTCATTCATTCATTTTCTTTTCGGCTTAGTCCCTTTATTAATCTGGGGTCGCCACAGCGGGATGAACCGCCAACTTATCCAGCATATGTTTTACGCAGCGGATGCCCTTCCAGCTGCAACCCATCACTGGGAAACATTCATACACACTCACTCACACACATACACTACGGACAATTTTAGCTTACCCAATTCACCTGTACCGCATGTTTTTGGACTTGTGGGGGAAACCGGAGCACCCGGAGGAAACCCACGCGAACACGGGGAGAACATACAAACTCCACACAGAAATGCCAACTGACCCAGCCGAGGCTCGAACCAGCGACCTTCTTGCTGTGAGGCGAACGTGCGACCCACTGCGCCACCGCGTCACCCTAGTAGTAATTAAAAAAAGTTAAATATATATATTTTTAATTAAATAAACATTGATTTCACGAATTCATGATTTTAATTCATTTAATTCATTAATTCAATGCTTTTTGATTGGTTCAAAATGAAAGCAATGAAAACACAATCATAATTTTGAAAAGAATAACGTTGTTGATCTTTTAATTTGTTGTTTAATCAAACAAGTTTTCCTGTTCATTGGACATGCTTTTTGATTATTACTAATTATTATAATTTTTTTTTGTTAGTATCTTAGTAAATTGTCATTGAATTGAATAACGGTTTCAATTCATTTAACTTGCTTTTTGTTACTACACATTAAAAACTAAATAAGAATGAATCTTAAAAAATTGAAAAATTAGAAAAATTAGTTTAAAGTGTTTTTTAAGATAAAAAATAATAAAAGATAGAATAGAAAATAGATTAGAAAGTGGTAGGTTTTAAGGAGCAGATCAGTGTAGGAAAAGTAGTGTGTTAGTTTTGTGGTCTCTGAGCTTTTCCAGAACTGATCAGTCTTGACTTAAAGCATCATAAAACTGCCTTTCAGTGGAATGAAAACCGATCGCCAGTTTCAGACCTTTTATGAGGAGGTAAACTACATTAAGTGCTGACCAAAGCTAAATACAGTAAATCTAGTTTCAGAAGACACAGGAGAGATGTTTTCTATGCTACTTCACCTGTCCATAAGGCCAGCGCTGAGCTTTATGATGGGTCACAAACAGCCTCTGCTCACTGATACTGATCATACAGTTTTCACACTACAGTCACTGCTGTTGTCCTCTGCATACAATCTAAGGCTTTCTCAGAATGTACTTTTCATCCTTTATGTTTTCAAGATTATGTAGGGATAAGTTTGTACCACATACAGTAGTTACAGTGATTTTATCAAATTATTTTTAATGGATAAAAGATTGTATTAGATTAAAAGTGCCTTTATTGTATAGAAAACTAATAATAAAATAATAATAAATAAATAAATAAATAAATATATATATATATATATATTCTGTTGTTGTTGATGTTATGATATTATAATTACCATAATAAATATGAAAAATTATTGATTTGTCTAGAACCCAATATTGTTTGTTTGATTAATTTATTATTATTTAATGTAATCTGAGACTTTTGCTAGTAATATTAGGAGCTTTTTTTTAACCACAGTGAAAACCATGGATTAAACCTTGGATAATGAGTTGCATTACACTGTTATTATTATTTTATATGTATATGGTTATTAAGATTATTACTTATATAATACTAATAAATATGATTAAATAATACAAATAATAATAACAACAAAAATAAATTAAACAAGAGTTACAATAGTTTTATCAATAATAATAATTTATTTAAAGATATATATTAATTAAATATTTGAATAAATAATAATACATTTTAACCTCAACAATAATTTATTTTTGAGGTTTTTTTAATATCATTTTGTGTATTTTTGTCATTTTCTTTTTTAATATCTATTTTTTCCTAAATAGGCTAACTATAGTAGCTTTATTTAACTTAATGTAAATTATACAGTGAAGAAAAAGTGAATGAGATTTCAACTTGATTTAATTTCTTTATATTAGGCCATCAATTTTTATAGGCAATGTTTACATTCCAATGTTGACAGGAATCAGTGTAACTTATAAAACATTATCAGTATTACACATGCTTCTATATGGTAGAAGAATGTCTTCTGCATTTTAGTGTTTGAGGGGGATTCTCTCATTTATTTGGAAACAGTATGAGTGTGTTGAATCCCAAAATAACTCGCTAATTAATGCACAAGATTTATTGGCAGGGAAAGAAACAGAGAAAGTGTAATATTTACCACTCTAGTTTCATTTACTCTGGGAATGTGACATCGCTCTCGTAGCACTTCTGGAGGTGAAAATGACACAATGACATTCAAGTGAGAGGAAATGAGTAGAAAAAAAATCACAGCTCTGTTTGTGTGTATTTGAGTTAAATACTGCTTCTCTATAGATGTTTTCTTGTGAGTGTGTGCTGTGTTAGTATAAACTGCCTGATAGTTGTGTGAATGAGGAAAAGGATCTGACCTGAGTCATAAGTATGCAGGAGTCTGGAGAAGCACACACAACTGACACTACAGCCTGTACATTCAATAGGTTTTTATGATTTCAATTCACTGGATATACTTTTTGATTGCTACAGCTGAATCTAATGTAAATGCATACATGTACACTGTAAAAAGTGATTCGTTACTTTATTTTTAAAAGTGGGTTAACCCGTTGTCTTAAAAGCAACAAGTTGATTTTACTTTTAAAAAGTCAGTAAACCCATTGACTTAACTTTTATAATTATGCACAGTTTGTTTCAAGTGTATCTGTCTGCGAACTGCAAGATGGGGGCGTAACATGAAGGGGCGTAACTTATAGTAAGTTAGAGAGGCGTAACTTGCAGTTATCGAGATCCCGTTGAACCATGCGAGTTGTCACAAGGAGATGTTGTTGGCAAGATGCGACAGAGACAGAGAAATGACAGAGAACATTTTCACCACACGTTTTCATGAGTTTCTCCAAATTTATCCACAACCAATTCATTTTGATATATTGTTATATTCATTCATTTAGCAACTCCACTCTCTGACTTCTTCTTCCGTTTTGTCATGACAGTTAGCCTACTCGGTGTCGCCGCCTGTGGTTGCAAATAACAGTACAATGGCGAGCGCGTCAAGTATGAAAGCCTCCGCAACTCGCGGCTGTATGTTAATAACTGTGATGGTTGGGTTTAGGGTTGGGGAAGGTGTAGACGTTAATAACTGTGAGGGTTGGGTTTAGGGTTGGGGAAGGTGTAGACATTCATAACTGTGAGGGTTGGGTTTAGGGTTTGGGAAGGTGTAGACGTTAATAACTATGATGGTTGGGTTTAGGGTTTGGGAAGGTGTAGACGTTAATTACTATGATGGTTGGGTTTAGGTTTGGGGAAGGTGTAGACGTTAAAGGGGTGGTCCACTTTGATATCATATTTTAAACTTTAGTTGATGTGTAATGTAGCTGTGTGAACATAAACAACATCTCTGAATGTAATAGGCTCAAAGTTAAATGCAAAGGGAGACATTGGCTTTTACAGAGTTTGCTTAGCAAAGCCTACAGCGAACGAATTTGGGGACTACAAAAAAATACATCCGGGCTAGTGAGATTACAAGGGCTTCTGGTTACTCTCATTCACCTCGCGCATACACCCCGCGCAGCAACGGAGCGTGGCCAGAGGCACTGTAATGTTGTAGCAGAGAAAGCTAAAATGCCGTCCAAACACTGATTTTCCACAGAATTTGTTCTGTTTTTATATTTGGGCTTCCAAAGGACACGACACAAAGAGAGAAGTGCTTACAGTTTAATTTTAATTATGTTCCAGAGAATTATAAAAAAGATATAGCTAGCATTAGACAAAGGACAGCTTCCAGAATCTCTCCCAGTTCAGTGCTGGATTCGGCTAAAAACTCCTTTAACCGACGAAGCTGTGGATTGTGAGCCACAGCCTGTAAGTATTTTTATTTTTTTTTAATTGATCAATTACATGCACAGTTTCTAACATTAACGGTATGTTATAGCGAGGATGTAAACAATGGGAAATGCTGTTTGGTACCGCTAATAATTTAGCTACAAATTCATATTTATCAGTCAAACCGCTGTAAACACCCACAGTCTTCAGCAGTGCTGCAATGTCTCTCTATGCAGCCGCTTTCGGTGTCTCTCTATGCGGCCGCTTTCTGTGCGTTATACATCTCAAATACTCTGACTGACTGTTAACACAGGTCAAAAGCGCATGCTTGAAGGCACGTGACGCTTTTTTTGCTGAGACATGGAGCGATCCGCGAATTATGTTAGCTGACCAATCAGGGCGGGCCTTTCGGAGGAACTAGGAAATATGACAGTCATTTTCATGTTAGCTGAGTAGCTGCATAGAATCAAAGTAAGATATATGAAAACATAATGTGATTTTCTACAAATGAAGCATGAGCACACATTGCTTTGCATCTTATAAACGTTTATAACCCTACTCGTTTGTTTACTTAATAATTATAAGGCAACGAGTTTACTCTTTTTACAGCACTGTAAAAAATGCAGGGTTCCACACACTTCCTTCATGTTGTCTCAACACAAATCATTTTAAGTTAACTTAATTGTTTTTACAAATTTCAGTTGATTTAACATAAAACAATTAAGTTATCCCACAAAACCCTCAAGAATTGTGTTGATTCAACTCATTATAAAAAAAAGCAGCAAAAAGATTTTTTGGAGTGTGATTTTGAAACAACATTTTTTAAACTTGTTTTATTGATCAAGCATTTGTGATTTCAAATCATTGGATTTGTGATTTCAAATCATATACTTTTTTGCTACAAAATAAAATCAGAAAAATCTGAATCTAATTAAAATGCAAAAACTTAATTTTGAAATTAATAATATTGTTAGTTTTTAAAGTGCTGTGGTTTCAGTTAATTAGACATGCTTTTTGAATGCTGCAAATTAGTCATTCATTCATTCATTCATTCATTCATTTTCTTTCGGCTTAGTCCCTTATTTATCAGGGGTCGCCACAGTGGAATGAACCGCCAACTATTCCAGCATATGTTTTACACAGCGGATGGCCCTCCAGCCGCAACCCAGTACTGGGAAACCTATACACGCTTACATTTACACACACTCATACACTACGGCCAATTTAGTTTATTCAATTCACCTATACCGAATGTCTTTGGACTGTGGGGGAAACCGGAGCACCCGGAAGCAACCCACGCGAACATGGGGAGAACATGCATACTCCACACAGAAATGCCAACTGGCCCAGCCGGGACTCGAACCAGTGACCTTCTTGCTGTGAGGCGACAGTGCTAACCACTGAGCCACCGTGCCACTTTTGCTGCTAATTAAAAAGAGAAAACTGAATCTTGAAAGATGAAAATAAAAGAAGATCATTTTTTGTTAGTATCTTAGTAAATTTTTGTTGAATTGAATACTGGTTTATTTGACATGGCTTTGAATTGCTACAAATTAAAAAGACACAAATGAATCTTGAATAAAGAAAATAAAAAAAAGAAATTTGAAAAAAAAATTCTTTATTTTTTTTGTTATTATCTTAGAACATTGCTGTTGATTTGCATAATGCTTTCAGTTAATTGGAAATGCTTGTTGATTACTAATTAAAAACTGAAGAAAAAAAAGAAAAAATAGCATGAAATGGAAATGGATTTCTCTTTAGCTAGCAAGAAATGTGTCCGAAACATTCTTGACACAATATGGATATTGACTGATTCATTACTGTGGTTAATAACACTGGCAAATTGAGGTATAATTAGCCAGTATTTTTGTTTTTGTAAGCGTTTTGGCTCTGTTACGTAAACACAAGCCAGGCCAAAAAAAGAGCCAAAAAATGAATTTGTAACCACTCAAAAGTAAGATTTTGGGGGGAAGAAATCCCCCATTACATCCAAATCATTTTTTGAAACTTGACAGTTGACTATTAACTCTATTGAAAATCTATGCATGAAATAGCATTAGACCACCCCTTTAAGAGTATTTCTTTGTATATTTTTCAATGAGCCGTCTTTAATAAAGCTGTTAAAGAGCATGTTAGAAGTGAGTTTCTGCGTCTTGCATCGTTCTTCTATCGTCTCTGCTGTATCTCACAGACTCCACAGAGGCTTGAATGGAGGCCGGTGTCCTGCATTAGCCTTCATTATGTGTGTGTGTTTTCTCCAATGGCTCCGTTCGCTTAATTAAATTCAGGCTGCCGTAATTTGCGTTCCTCTGGCTGAGAGAAAGACGGCAGGCATCCACGATCCCTAACAAGCTCGCTGAAGTGCCTTCCGATAGAGTGATGATTCTTGGGATTAGCAGATTTTAAGAAATAAGTTACATGTTAACCACAGCACAGGCTCATTGGAAATGCATGCTTTAGTCAACATTTTTGTTAAACCAAAAACAGTTCTTAAACTTACATTTGACTACAGTTTCTTGGTAAAGTGAACTCTATGAGGCAGTGTGATTTTTGTTCCTTTTCACACTAATGATATTTACAGGGACTTATTATCACCGAATAAAGGATTATTTCTTTGCACAGCACCAAATTAATAGCACAAAACAACTTGATGATATCTGTGATTTGTAATTGAATATGTTTGCCTCACCTATCTACATATCTCCATATGGACAATTTTTATGGTGTGGTCAGTTTGTTTGGTAGCTCCTTAATGCTAAGGAGCTAATTAATAGAGTTGTACTTATGATGCAAAGCACTTGGATTCCAGTCTGGCGAAGCATGGTTCCACAAAAGAAGTAAATGTAATGTAAAATAAAGGTAAAACTATGTGGTCGCAGTACATTTTTCTCTTACATTTGCTTTTGAGACCACTATTGGTTGACTTTAGGGAAGGGTTTATGTCAGTGTCTGGGTGATGTGTACGACAAGCCCTGGACGTGAACAAGAATTGTGTGTGTGTGTGTGTGTGTGTGTGTGTGTGTGTGTGT
>CAIGQV010019088.1:4559983-4575822 GCA_903798115.1 Danio jaintianensis
TGTGTGCACACACACACACACACACACACACACACACACACACACACACACACGGATAAACTCTGACACTTATTACTATAGTTAAAGTATGAATATCTGCACTGTCATTTTGTGCTAGTGATAAAATGGGGCACATTTGAATAGTTAATATCTGTAAGATCTATATAGGTTGACATAGCAATGTGTGTCAACAAAGAGCATCAGCTACAATTATTAAATATACAGACTGAAAATTGAACATTTTGATTCTCGTTTTTTTAAAAGAAACTTAAAGTTTAAAGCTGAAATGTTTGTTTAGATACATTTTAATTTAATGTGATTTTAGCATGTGATAAGGTTTATTATCTTACATTGTTCACAGACAGTACATACTGTAACATTGTTTTAGTTATGTTTTACTTATGTTGTTATAGAAGAAGAAAAAAACATTTATAAAGGACTAGGAATGTGCTAAAACATGTTAGCATAGCCATGTGTTGAAAGATTGCTAGCAGCATGCTAATTAGTGCTAGCAGAATATTAAAACATGTTTTTTTAGTTCCATGTACTATAATAATGTACAAAAACACATTTATTGTTATTTATTAATTGAAGATTAATTTAAAAAAAAAACTGATTTGAGCCAACTAGACCAAAAAAGCCCTTCCTGTGTATATATGTAAAGTTGCTTGTATATTTTTCTCCCAATTTCTCTTTAATGGAAAGAAGAATTTTTCAACACATTTCTAAACATAATAGTTTTAATAACTAATTTCTAATAACTGATTTCTTTTATCTTTGCCATGATGACAGTACATAATATTTTACTAGATATTTTTCAAGATACTAGTATTCAGCTTAAAGTGACATTTAAAGGCTTAACTAGGTTAATTAGGCAAGTTAGGCAAGTCATTGTATACCAGTGATTTGTTGTGCAGAAAATCGAAGAAAAACAAATATTGCTAATAATATTGACCTTAAAATAGTTAAAAAAAAAAAAATTCAAAACTGCTTTTATTCTAGCCGAAATAAAACAAATAAGACTTTCTCCAGAAGAAACAATATTATATCAAATACCGTGAAAAAATCTTGACTCTGTTAAACATCATTTGGGAAATATTTGAAAAATAACAACAAATTCACAGGAGGGTGAATAGTTTTGACTTTAACTGTATATATATTATTTTGGTTTGTTCAAAGTATGTTCTTTGTGTTCACCTTGACTGAGAAAATCCAGAAAAGCTGTGCAGAGTCAAGCATCACATTAACAAAGTTAATTGTTAAGTTAACACATTAAATGTTAATTCCTTATTAATATATATATACTGTATATGTTTTTACAATTTTTCAATGGATTCTGATTTTATCTTACAGCATGCTCAAATTTCACAAAAAAGCCATATATTGTGGTAAAGTGAAACTAAAGCTAAATACATATTTAAAACTTGTGTCATTTTGTTAAGTGATTTCTGGCTACAGAAACATCTATAAACCAAAATGAATTACTGATTAGCCTTCTGCCTATTAATAATATAGTATTTAATTGTTAGTAACTAATTTGCTTTAGCTTTTCATAGCAAGCAATGCTGGTACAAGATGTCCAATGTAAAACCTGAAACAAAACCAGTTCTGCAGCTCTAATTATAGCTCAATCTCATTGGGAAAAAAAGCCATAATTGTCAGAAACTGGAAAGCGGCATAATGAGAGAGAGCTGGCAGGAAATTGCAGGTGGAGGAACGAGTGTCATTTCCATTTCCACCTGTGACGTTTATGCTTTAGGGAGAGTTGGAGATGAATGGTTTTTAATTCAGCTCCAGACAGCGGTTCATCTCTCTGGAATAGTCTTGTTTGTCATTTTTTTCGGTCTCTCTCTTTTTCTTGTCTTCAGCGTCGCTCCGTTCTGAGCTCAACCATCTCCACGCATCAGCCATTGAACACATGCGTCAGACCCATCAACAGGAAACAGCAGCTGCCAAACAGGAACTGGAAAACGCTTTGGAGCAGAGCAGAGTACAGGTAAACTTCCTCCACAGCAACATCATTATATTTCACAAGTTTATGCTGATGTTTTTTTTTTTATCAGTTTGAGATTTTCTTGCCCATAAATGTCACAAATGACAAACATCAGCTCTAATTTGGCAGCTCTATTTAACAGAATATGCACATTATCTTTCAAAAGTTTATTCAAGTACTTTACTATAGTATGGTTCAAAAACACTGTAGTATTTAGTGTTAAGTTACTATAGTTTTTTTTTTTTTTCTAATGTGGATTGTGTCTGTGCATTTAGAAAACTGTATAGGTGTTTAAAGTCACAGGACTCCAAAATGTATGAAGGTTTTTGTTTGTTTTTTGTCATAGTACAAAAAGCTCTGCCCTCTTCTGGAAAGGGGGTGGGAAGCAGCAACTCATTAGTATATAAACAGACACACAAAAACATCGAAAAATACAAAAATCTTGATTTGATTTTTGATTTGATTTGATTTATTTTGAACAGCATACTCACATCTCTTAAACTACTTAAAAAATTATTCAAACACATTTGATCATAATCAACAAAAGATCTAAACTCCAAAATAACAATTGATTTTAACCAGTGATTTTAAGTGTTCATTTATAACATCTGAAAGACGTATTTTGATACAGTGACTGAGCTTGAAAAAAATGAATGTTATTTATTTGTATTGTATTTAAAGTTTAAGTCAAAATTATTAGCCCTTCTGTGATTTCTGTGATTTTTCTTTTTCAAATATTTCCCAAATGATGTTTAACAGAACATTTTTCACAGTATTTCCTATAAAAAAATTTCTTCTGGAGAAAGTCTCATTTGTTTTATTTCGGCTAGCATAAAAGCAGTTTTAAATTTTTTTAAAACCTTTTTAAGGTCAATATTATTAGCCCTCTTAAGCAATATTTTTTTTTCGATTGTCTAAAGAACAAACCACTGGTATGCGATGACTTGCATAATTACCCTAACTTGCCTAATTAACCTAGTTAAGCCTTTAAATGTCACTTTAAGCTGAATACTAGTATCTTGAAAAATAACTAATAAAATATTATGTACTGTCATCATGGCAAAGATAAAAGAAATCAGTTATTAGAAATTAGTTATTAAAACTATTATGCTTAGAAATGTGTTGAAAAAAATCTTCTTTCCGTTAAACAGAAATTGGGGAAAAATATATACGGGGGGCTAATAATCCAGGAGGGCTAATAATTCTGACTTCAAATGTAGTCTATATTTGAACTATTGAGCACATTTAGACTTTCTGTTTTTTTTTTACAATTATTTTAAGAATATTTTCTAGCCAGTGTCTTCCCATCATTCTCAGAGTGTCTCTAACGCTCCTATTGTGTCTTAATGGAGACGGTGACTAACAGTAAGTTCAGCAGGTGAATGCTTTTCAGAGAGAGGATGAATCAATAGTGTTCTGCCAACTGTTGGCTGCTCTGAAACAAAAGGACCTTAATAAATCCTCTTGTCATCTGGCTCATGTAGAAGAGGACAGTTAAACAAAAGAAACGCTGACAGGTTTGTTGGGCGAGCAACTGAAAGCTTGTACAGTTTGAGTCTTAAACACAGGCCTCAGGGGGAAATCTGGCTAGGAAGAAAACACAAAAACACTGAATCAATCTGGACTGTGATTCACGTAGATTGCAAAGTATGCATGCAAATTGTAAGTGTGTCATGTAATTTAATGTGGTACTTTCTGGAATGAATTGTAAAATGTATAACAAATTTTTTATGTCTATATTTTTGTGGCCTATTTGCTCTTTTAAAGGGTATGATGTGTACGGTTTTAAAGGATAGGATGTGCAAAACTGCATATTGAGCACATAGTTTTCCTGTAATGGTAAAGTTCTGAAAAATCTTTCACTTTTTAAATGTTCTGCTGTGTTACATTTAATTGTTGAGAAAATTATGGGAGTTCCGTTTTAATTTTAGCATCATTTTTGTCTGATATAGCAAATTTGTTAAATACTTTTGTATGTACTGTATAGGCTTTATTTATTTTTGTTTAAAAGTCATTTAGAAAATGTCATTACTGTCAAGTTTCAGGAGGGGAAAAGGAGCGAGGACTCAAATGCAGAACTAAAATGGGTATTTATCAATTATAAAAATAAAACAAAAAGACAACAAAAACCACCCCGAGGGGGAAGACATTAACTAAACAAATAAGCAAACTTGACTGGGCTGGCAGGGAAGAGCAGGACTGGATACAACTAGACAGGACTTGATACTGGAAAGAAAGACGACGAACTGGCACAGGACAGCAGACAAGAGGGAATTATAAGCAGAAAGAATTAACAAACAAACAGGTGAACTGAATAAACTAATAATGGGTTAACAAGGAGGGTGGGACTAGACAATAGACAGGAGAGCACATGATACAAAGACAACACAAGCCATGTGCTCATGAGAAAACAGGACTAGAACACGCAGCCAATGAGAGAACTCATTAACCGCGTGTTCACATGAAACACAACACTAAAGCACGTGGCGCATGTAAACATGAACCACGTGCTAAACACAACACCAGAAAACTGAACGTAAGACATGAGCACACTATAAATTAAAACACTTATCGTGCACTTACACATGACATGCGTGTTCCGATCCCATCGCCAACCGAAACCAACTAGACTGGATCGCTGAGAACGAAAAAACTGTGCCGCGAAAAAAACAACAAAGGACGAGAGCATGCATCCTGAGCACGCCCGGACCTTGCGTGCCCGCATGAAGCGGGAGCATGCACGGCCCGAGCGCGGCCAAGACGACGCTCATACAAAGACGAAGACAGACAATGACAGAAAATGAGTCCTCGACCCGAGAAAACTCAAGCCGAGCACAACATACAAGACATGACAGGACTAGTGTCTGGACTCTGCCACCAAAACAAGAATTAACAAGAAGTGACAGAATCCTGACAACTACTTTGATATTTTTGGTACATATTTAATTTTCTTGCCAAGGCAAGCATTATTTTATTTTATTTAATTAAATAATTTTGCAATATATGGTTATTATTTTTAGAGTAATAAGAAGATTTTGTAGTTTTTGCGTAAAATGTTTTATTTTACTTAGTTTCCAAAACAGTTATTCTAAAATTTAATTGTAATAAATGTTATTTTATTTTATTTTATTATTTATTTCACTTCCAAGACAGCAATTAAAAACCAAAACATTAATAAATGTTTTATTTTATTTTATTTTATCTTATTTTATTATTTATTTCACTTCCAAGACAGCAATTATAAATAAAACTTGAATAAATGTTTTATTTTATTTTATTTTATTTTTCACTTCCAAGACAGCAATTATATACTAAAACTTTAATAAATGTTTGTTTTATTTTATTTTATAATTCTGCCATATAAGGTTATTATTTCAAAGTAATAATAATATTTATTAGTTTCTGCTTGAAACTATTTATTTTACTTAGTTTCCAATACAGCAATTCTAAAATAAAATTTAAATAAATGTTTTATTTTATTTTATGTTTTGCCATATATGGTTATAATTTCAGAGTCATTAGAAGATTTGATAGTTTTTGTTTAAAATGATTTATTTTACTTAGTGTCCAAAACAGCAGTTTTAAAATAAAATGTTAACGTGTTATTTTATTTTATAATTTTACCATATATGGTTATTATTTCAGAGTAAGATTTAGTAGTTTTTGCTTAAAATTATTTGTTTCACTTAGTTTCCAAGACAGCAATTGTAAAATAAAATGTTAATGAATCATTTTATTTTGTTAAACACTGCCAACTATTTTATATACTTTTATCTTACAACACTGACCCAAGTAATATTTAACACATTTTAATATACTTTCTTCATCCTCAGTCAAGTACCAAACACACAATTATATCCAAAAAACTAAAAAGTAGAGTGAGCTGCACTTGATTCAGCGCCCTCAGGTGAATATAGTCAGCATGACAACAACCCCAACAGCCTTTTTATTTTAGCAGAACCATATCAATGCTAATTAATTCTCATCCTCCTGCGGCTCAAATGTGTCCCATGAGACCTTTCCTAATGTCCCTCACACAATAACAGAGGTTAAAGAGCAAACCCAGTGCCATCTTTGCTAAAGAGAGACTGCAAGAAAATCATTGTTTAACACTCTCAGGAGTCCAACAACCTCTCAGAAAAGCCAATCTATTTTTGCTAAGCATTTACTAAGCATTTTCCAGCCTCATTGCGTCATGCATCAGCCAGGAATAACAAAATTGAGCGTATGCAGAAAACGCAGATGCTTGTTTTTTGGGTCAGACTGAATATTTGCGTCTTGTGAGATTAGATCTGTTTCACAATCACACTGTGCTTCTGTCTCGGGGATGTGGTTGACTTTGTTGTGCTCATTTTTCTTTCTTTGTAATGTCCTCACGTCCTCCCTGACTTCATAAGGCTGATGGAAAAATATATATAAATAAATAAAAGCTTCACCTTCCCCGAAGACTCCTGCCGGTCCCACTGGTTATGACGGCACACGCAGATGTGTCATGAAACATAGGGTTATGTTTTTGCTGGCTTAAGTCATTAAAGAGTGTAAAAATAGTTTTGTGAAAAAAACAAAATGCTTTGTGAGTTCAATTTTTTTTTTAAAGAAAAAAAAATAGGATGTGATGACATCTTTATTTATAGGTTGATTATTTTATTTATTTTATCTTATTGTGCACCAGTAAATTTAAGGCTGAAATCAGATATCTGATAGCAAGTATTATAGTACAAGTATAAGTATATATAGTACAATTAGTATTCATTTGGTATTATTTATACCACTATAACATTTATTATTTTTATATAAGTATATATAGTACAATTAGTATTCATTTGGTATTATTTATACCACTATGACATTTATTATTTTTATATTATTTATGAAAAATGTTAAATAATAATTAGCAATTTTTTTTTTTTACATGATCAGTTTTCATTATTTTATTGATAAAAGCTACATTTCCCTAGATAGGTAGGAAGTTCAATTTAAAATAAGATATTTTATTTTATTATTTATTTATTGATTTTTTTTATTATTTATTGATTTCTTTTTTGTGAACCAGCAAATTTAAGGCTACAATCAGCGATAGCAAGTACATTTTTAAAGGTGAATACACATATTAAATGAGTGTTGATTTTGTATTATTTATACAGTACTATTAAAGCATTTTCTTAATATTTCAAACTAAATTGAAATTCAATTTTCACATTATCAATTTTCATTCATTCGTTGTAAATAATTTCATTTATTGATTTATATTTTTGTTTTGTTTATATTTATTTATTTTAGGTGATATCATTTCTTATAAGTTTTAGTAATTTAGTTCCTTCTTGACAATGAGAACTACAAAAAAGAACTTGAAACATTTTAGATACTTTTTTGATACATTTTACTTTTTCATTTTATTTTATATAATTTTATAAAAGTAAATTAATTTTATTGATAAAAGCTATATTTTGGATGGATGGATGGATGGATGGATGGATGGATAGATAGATAGGTTTACAACAATCACTTCAGAAGTCCCTCTTTCTCTTCTCCTAAACACTTTCTCTATTTTTTCCCCTTATCATTAATTATTACTCAGTGGGAGTTCAGTTTCTATGCCTCGTTTAATGAGCTGTGTAAAATTAAACCGTGCTTAAATGGTCCGTATTGTTATGTTGTTAATCCTCTCGTCTTAGACTACTGTAGGAAGAAAAATATTTTTATTGATAGATTTTATTAAAAATATGAAATCTCCTGAATTTTTTTTTTGGATGTTAGTATCAATTGCCTTTTCTCAATATGCGTTCTTAAGGGAATAGTTTACCCCAAAATGAGAATTCTGTCATCACACAACAGGCGATATTTTGAACAAAGCTGGAAACCTGTAAACATTGACTTCCATAGTATTTGGTTTTTAATATGTCAATAGGTTTCCAGCTTTCTTCAAAATATCTTCTTTAGTGTTCAACAGAATAAAGAAACTCATAAAGGTGTATAACCACTTGAGGTTGAGTAAATAGTGAGTAATTTTTCATTAAAAAAATATCCAGAAATAATCTAATTTCTCACAGGATACAATTTGTGTTTTTGCCGTCTTTAGAGTTTGCTCATCTACAGTAACAGTAGCAAGACTGATCTCCACAAAAACTTGAGTCTGTTCTCTGCGTTCTTGGAATTAAGAAACAGCCAATATCTTAGTCTTAAAGGTCCCATGAAATTAAAATAAAGTTTTTTTAGATGTTAGTATCAGTATTGTTAGTTTTTAAGATATCTATAAGCTAGTGTGATCCAAAACAGTGACAAAATTCACGTTTAGAAGATATAAAACTAATATAAACATGTAAAGCTTAGTTTGTCACTTCCGCCTAAATTGATCAACGGTTTTATTCACATTACCTCATACTTCAGTTTCTCATCAAATCTTGACCAATCAAATGTTCTCTAGTGTCTCACATGCCCCGCCTCCCTTCAAGACGGTTCACATTTGATGCGCTTGAGCTCAACCACTCTCACTGGCAGAGCGCTGATAAAACAAAACGCTATTGGCTGTTTTTTTTTAAAGGGGAGGAGCTACACTATATCCCACCCTCTCTTCATGTTTCGGTTGAGATTATGTTAAACATCGAATTTAAAAAAAGCACATTTCTAAAGCACTTCACTGGACCTTTAAGGTTTTTATAAGCAAGTGTGCTGCAAAACATTGACAATACGGCAGAATTGTCAGTGATTGGCGGAGCTGTGATATAAACAAAACGCTATTGGCTGTTTTTTAAAGGGGAGGGGCTACTCAATATGCCCCGCCCTGTCTTTATGTTTCTCTTGAAATTACATCACACATTGAACCAACAAAAAAGTTTCTGTATCAGTGCAAAAGGGCTGCACAATACATAGTTTCAGCATCGATATCGCAATGTGTGCATCGACAATAGTCACATCACAAGATATGCAATGTTGAGTCTGAATTATAGTTGATTAGGCGCTACAGAACACATGGTTTGTAGAGTCACTGCTCAGTTTAACCATAATAGAGTGAAAGTTTATTATTTGCGTGTGTTTTTAAGGCCTTTGACTGAGCATTTCAAGAGAGTTTGGCCACAAAAAAGTATGATGTTTGGAGGTGTAACAAAGATTAATTGTATTTAATTATTTATACGATTTATGCAAAAAAAATATATTTCTTAGTTTTTGCCTTGTTTCTAGTCCAAATATCTACGTTTCAAAGCGAAAGTAAGATTATTTTAATTACCCCATTGGCAGATAGTTTAGCTTGTTTTAAGGAAAAACTCCTAATTTTGACTTATTTCTTCTGAAGGCGAAAACAAAACAATATTTTTACTTCATCTACAAGAATTTTTTGATATTTGGACAAGAAACGAGACAAAGTTAAGTAGGAAAAATCTGATTATTCAATTTCTGTACCTGAATACTAGGGCTGCATGATGTTTTTTTTATTCTGCGATATATATTGCGATATGAATAAAATTTGACTAGATGAGTTGAATAACTACTTGGAAAGGCTTTATAATTTTAGATTGATTGGGATGACTCTGTAGGGAAGTACATAAAAAGACTAAAGAGATGACTATTGATTTTAATTCTAAGAGGAGACTGATTAAGGGTAAGCAAACAAGTATAAATGGAGTGGGTGTTGAGAGTGTTGATCAGTACAAGTATTTGGGTACTGTTTTAGATAATAAATTGTCCTTTTCTGTAAATACTAATATTTTGTGTAAGAAGGGGCAGCAAAGATTGTACTGCTTGCAGAAATTATGATCGTTTAATATAGATAAAGCCCTCATGTGCATTTTTTACAGTTCAGTCACTGTTCTCTTTTTCCTTGCTTTGTTGGTTCAATTCTCTAAGTGTGAAAAATAAGAGTTGTTTGGAGAAAATTGTGAACCTAGGAGGAAAAATAACAGGGAGAAAACAGATTACCATAGACCATAGTTATACTATAGACAAGTTTTGAGTAAAGCTCAGAGTATTCTGTCAGATGATTCCCATCCTATGCACCGCGAGTTTTATCTTCTCCCTTCTGGTAAATTAGTAAAACAAATCGATTCAAACTTTCATTTATCCCCTCAGCTGTAAAGTTTTTAAATTCAGGGTAGAATTGTATTGTACAATGTGTTTTTGTGTATTATGTGTGACATGCTTGTATGCTGCAACCAAATTACCTTCGGGACATGAATAAAGAATGACTGACTGATATAATAAACAATCTACAAGAAAAATTCAGTAAAGACAAATATACAAATTAAATAAACAGCATTTTATTGTTTTTCCGAGGAGTCGAACTGCATTCAGGTGTACTGTAATTGAATAATCAAATGTAAAATAATACTGCATTAATTCAATAAAATTAATCGTTATTAATTTGTCAGTTACAAACGGCACAACTTATTATGCCTGAATGCTTTTAAAACCCTCACACAGTCACAGGCCTCAAAAAGCACTTGCGAAATGATAAATTATAATCCAGACTCAACATTGCGTATACTCGCGATGTGACTATTACGAATGATCACATTGCGATATCGATGCTGAAACGATATATTGTACAGCCCTACTGAATACTGTTAGACACCCCAGAAAATCGTCAAATCTTGGGAAACTGTATTCATATCGCAATATTTATCGCAGAAAAATAAAAATTTTCCATTATCGTGCAGCCCTAGTTTGCGAGCAGGAAAACGTGAGAGTCATAACTGAGATGCACCAAGGGTTTGTTGTGGGAACTCTCATACTTTATGGCAGCGTTATGCATTTTGTTCATACGCATTAAAGGCACCTAAGTACAAACCCGGTGATTTCAGTTATTTGGCAGCTCTGCGAGTAGCTCAATGGCTCCCAGGGGTCTGGTTTCTTGGAACAAGCGCCTGCGTTCACAAGTAGCTCAGAATTTATTAAAGCCACGCGGCTGTGCTCGAGTCCTACACTATGAATCTCTTGGCCGATGGATAACCATTAATGCTCTCTTACATGCGTCGCCGCTTTATCTGACATCGCTGATTTGCAGTCAGTAGTAAACATGCTTCTCCACGGCTGCTGAGGTGACTGTGAAGAAAAAGAGGAACAGACTGAAAGAATTTTTTTTTTGTTATGTTGTGTTATTTGCACAACATTGAAATGCATTTGAATATACAGTTGAAGTCAGAATTATTAGCCCTCCTGAATTATTAGCCCCCTGTATGTTTTTTTTTTCCCAAATTTCTGTTTAACGGAAAGAAGAACACATTTCTTAACATAATAGTTTTAATAACTAATTTCTGATAACTGATTTCTTTTATCTTTGTCATGATGACAGTACATAATATTTTACCAGATATTTTTAAAGGTACTAGTATTCAGCTTATGTAAATTTGTGACTCCTCTAAAGCATAAAAATGCCATAATATGTTTGCAGATAATTAAGAAACATGCTAAGTAAACATTCTCGTTTATCTGAAAAACAATGCTAAAGACAGATATTCTGCTTTGAAAATGTCTGTTACGTGCCGGAACGTTTGTCTTTGTATTGGTTCTTTTAACCTTCCCACTGCCACTTTAGCCAATTATATTTCAGCACCCTAGGTTGCCTTGTTGGAAAACAGCATATTTCATTCATTCATTCAGAAAGGCTCTCAAAGCATGCGTCCGTGACCGAAATGCGACCTGCGGTGGACAGTAGCAGACTCAGAAATGAGACGCAGATTCAGAGTTCCACATGAGGTTATTAATTAGCAAATAATATAAATATTATGAATGTATTGTAACTGCGTGTCCTAACAACACGCTACATGACGAGATTTGCAGTGATAAGCAATTTGGCTGTTTGCACCAGACAAAACACGACAGAAATTTAAATACAGCCATTCAGAAGCACAGAATATGCACTCACTCACGAAATGGTAAGGTTTATAATCTGATTAATACATATTAAACCTCATTAACATTATTAAATGTACATGCTGAATCACTGATATGTGTTGGTTTACATTATTTCACAGTTCTAAAGTTCAATTTCAAACAGTTTATTTTATTTTCAAGATCTGAGGTAAGCTATCTGCTGCTGCTTTCAGTAGTATGGCAATAAATGTAATGTAAAAAGAAGTTTTCTTTTGTTTAGCTGAACGAAATAGAAACCGTTTCTAATAAATCAATTCGAGGTGTTGGTTAGAACAATGATCCATGAATGCAATACCTAGTTCAACCACTGAGTGTCAAACTTAAATACTGTACTTTAAAGTGCAATTTAAAGGCTTAACTAGGTTAATTAGGTTAACTAGGCAAGTTAGGGTAATTAGGCAAGTCATTGTATAACAGTGGTTTGTTCTGTTGACAATCGGAAAAAAAAAATTAATTAAGAGGGCTAATAATATTAAAATGGTTAAAAAAATAATAAAAACTGCTTTTATTCTAGCCAAAATAAAACAAATAAGACTTTCTCTAGAGGAAAAAATATTATAGGAAATACTGTGAAAATTTCCTTGTTCTGTTAAACATCATTTGGGAAACATTTGAAAAAATAAAATAAAATTCACAGGAGGGCGAATCATTTTGACTTCAACTAGTTTCCAACATTATTTGGAGGCGGGTTTTTTTCATATTATTTTGAGTCATATTATGTTGTCCTTTTTCCAAATACTTAATTTTTTATCTAACATATGACTTAATAATTAAAATTATGATGTTATTTGTCACACTTATTGTCTCATGGTGTGATTATAATACTTTATATTATGGATTTTTTTTCTCTTACAACATGACTTGATTATAGAAGTATGACATTGTTTTGTATATTGTCTTCGTGATAAGCAATTTGATTTTATTTTATTTTGTAATTTTATATTTTATATAAGTTTTATATTATATGATTTTTTTTCTCATGGTGTGATTTTTTCTCTCTTACAATGTGACTTGATATGATAGAAGTATGATATTATTTGTATATTGTATTCATGAGCAATTTGACATCTCACAATTTTCATTTATTCATTTTCCTTCGGCTCAGTCCCTTTATTCATCAGGGGGTCGTCACAGCAGAATAAACCACCAACTTATCCAGCACATGGCCTTACAGCTGCAACCCAGTACTGGGAAACACCCATTCACACACATACACTACGGCCAATTTGGTTTATTCAATTCACCTATACCGCATGTCTTTGGACTGTGGGGGAAACCGGAGCACCCGGAGAAAACCCACGTGAACACGAGGAGAACATGCAAACTCCACACAGAAATGCCAACTGACCCAGCCGGGACTCGAACCAGGGACCTTCTTGCTGTGAGGCGACAGTGCTAACCACTGAGCCACCGTGTCACCTCTATCTCACAATATGACTGAATTCTAAAAATATGACCTAATATTATGTCTTTGTTTCTCCAAATAGTTTTTTTTAATGACTTAAAATTAATTAATATCAAACATTTGTATTTTTTTCTTCATCATGTAAACTTATCTTACAGAGTGATTTAATATCTCGCTATATGACTACTATGATTCTTTTGTGAGACAATCAGCCCTTTTCACACAGTGATACCGGTAAATATCCGAAAATGTCCGGAGCGACTTTACCGGTGGATTCAAAACAGCACTGTTCACACAGGCAAAAGACCATTCACATCCATTCCAAAATACCGGTAAATTCTGACATCATTCACCAGAAATGGCCTCTAAACGGCTGTGCATGTGTTTATAAACAAAAATAATTGTAATTTGAAAGGGGTCAGGCTTTTTGTTGAGGTTTCACTTTTATTTAAAACGTTAGCATTCATGTAAATGCTTTTTGTCCCAGAGACATCCGAAGGCAGAAATACTAACCGCAGCTACTAATAGCATTGTTTACACATTTATTACAATTTACATTACAAATTCTGTGGATGGAGGATAAGTATTGTGAACAACTTCGATGAGAACATATGGAGGAACACTTTCGCATGTCGCGATGTAGGCTGTATTTATTTGTGTGCTAGCCCTCGCCGGAGCACTCCTTCACGTCTCATGAAATGCTAATATTTTACAGTATGACATTTCTTTCTCATAATATATACGTTGATTACATTATTTCTCACAATTCTGACTTTTTATCTCCTAAAGTGGTTTATCACAATGTTTTGGTTTTTTTGTCCAGATAATAGTGACTTTTTTGTATCAGTAAATGATTTAATTGCTTACAAGAAGACTACATTTCTTACAATATTGTCTTTCTTTCTCGAAATTGTCTTTTTTCCTCATTGTTTTAATATTGTGGTAATATTTTACAGTATGACCGTTTTACCCTAAAGTGGTTTACTATCACATTTTTTTCCCTACATATTAGTGACTTTATATCTCAGCAAATTATTAATATCTCACAATATATATATATATATATATATATATATATATATATATATATATATATTTACAATATTTCCCAATGCTGCACAACTGTCTTTCCTTCTCAAAATTATGACTTGTATTTTTTTTTCCTCTCATAATCAAACCTTTTGTCTTTGTAAAATGATTTAATGTCTCACACTAGGACTTTTTACCTCAGAGTAAGATACTATTTCACAGTGTTCCCCTTTATTCCCCTTGAGTGAGAGATTAAATTAAATAAAGCTTGTCTTCCGTTTTCTGCTATGACCTGAGCATTTCTTCCTTGGTCCATCATCTCTTTTGATCATCAGCTTCTCTGCAGGGTTTTTCCGCATCCCGAACAGCCTCCTCTCATCTGTCTGCATGTCTTCTGTCGTCTGCCACCATTAATGAAGCTTATTTTGTCCTCCGTGTTGAAGAAATCCTCAAGGGAGACGTTTATAGGTTCCTCTGTGTTTGATGGAAAAGGTCAGCGATGTTAACTTCAGCCCTCACGAATTAAACCCGAACTTCAGGTGTATGAGCTGAGAGATATTACCAGGCCTTTTACTGCTCGCTCGAGCAAGCGCTGGACTTTTACAGCCACGTCTGTTCTGGAAAAAGGCCTGATGTGAGACGACTGTTCCTCCAGGTTTAGCTCTGTCAGGACTGGTGATTGAACGGCTGATGGGATATTCAGATATTCAAGGCTGAAAGGTTTTTTCTGCATTGATGCTGCATTGACACACACATGCGTTTTTAAGGCAAGACACTGCAAGTCAAAAAATGTGACATGTATAAAAAAAACAGTCAGTCTCCCTGCAGTTTCTCGCTTTCATACAAATGTTTGTTTTTTCTGCTGTCATTGGCATCAGTTATCTCGTCATTCAGCCTGGAGGAAGCCCCTCTGGGCCACAGGTTTCCTCCACCACACACACCGATACTGTTATTAAGCTAATTGTTGTGTGAAATGATATTTGCAGACATTCAAAGTTGGATGAGCAGATTGTAATTTGATTAAGCAGGAGTCATTAACTGTATAAAACCGGAAATTGGCTCGGTTGTACTCTCTAGAAAGATTTTAATTTTTTTTTGCATGTGGCATTTAAAAGTCAAAGTGTCGACAGAGTGGAAAATTGCCCCAGAGACGAGCGTTGTCTAATTAATCTCACCCGGCTTTACTCACGTCTGATGGAGAAGTTTTACAGTGCGGAGGCAGCCTGTGTTGTTGTCATTTCTATGAATATAGTAGACTGTAGTGTCCCATCAGATCTTTCTTTAATATATGAAATGCATTAGTGTGATGTTTTGTGGAGTGCTTGCTAATAAATATGTTTTATGAACTGTTGTCTGACAACGTAATAGCCAGAAAACAAGCTTGTTTTAAATGCATCAAGTGTCTTTGTTTGTTTGTTGACTGTATCGAGCAACTGAAAAACAGCAAAACAACATTTATATTTTAAACATAATCCTTATTTTTATTTTATTTTATTAAATACATGTATATATATATATATATATATATATATATATATATATATA
>CAIGQV010019088.1:4585822-4603242 GCA_903798115.1 Danio jaintianensis
ATATATATATATATATATGCCTCCAAAGACTTAGAGCTTTCAGATGCAGCCAAAGACTGGAGAAAGAGAGAAGATGTGGTTTTGGGAGAAAAAAAAAAACACAGGATATCTCGAAATATATCTAGCGAGAGCAGGCGACCCTGTCAGGGCAACTCAGATAAGAGTAACCAGATGCCTTTAGCTGCAAAACATGCTGTTTATGTGTATTTCCAGGGTTATCTTGAGCTCTGAGAAGCGACACCATGCATCTGGAGAAAACCAGTCTAGGCTTCTGAATTGGCTCTTTAAAATGCAAAATTATGCATGTCTAAATGGCAAGCACTCTTCTCCATCATTTAAAGAGGTCGTGAGCTGCCTTTTTTTAAATGTTGTAACGTTCTCTGAATCCACTAACAGTGTTATCAAGATTTGTACATCAAAACACAAATTGTGCCTTGATTGTAAATAAATCCTTGAAATGAAGTGGACCAAATTCTCACTGATGACTTTTATGGAAATTAAAGTTCATCCATGTGTTGGGATTAGAAACAAGGGAATGCACCGCCTCTTGTTGTCCTCAAAGCATTTTTATTTTTTGGTTTCTGTGTAGAAGTAGGTTTTGCTCTTCTTCTGGTGAAGTGGTGCTTAGTATTTACTATTTACTATTGCATAGTAAAGTGGTTGAATGAACAGTCATTTTGGCTGATTGCCTTCAACATAAGCTGTATTTAGGCTAACAAAAAAGTTCTTGAGTAGTATGTTTTTTGTATAGTACGTTGAGTTCTTATATGTTAAAAGATGAAAGGGAAAAGTGTTGGGTTAAATTTGGCCATATAAATATAATTTTAAAAATTAACCCACGAACATGGTTTTGTCCATATTTTACCCAAAATTGGGTAGAATTGAGTCTAGAATTGCTATAAAAATATTTGTTTTAAACCTTTTGTTTTATGCTGCCTGCCATCAATAGCAGGGTTTCCTGCTAAAAACAAAGAATGTTCTGAGGAAACCTAGTTCGTTCCTCTATGATGACACTGTTTTATTACCAATTTATTGAAATTTGTTTTATCTTTCTGTATTGTAGCTTTGTACGGTAATCTAAGTCTGTGAAATAAGAACAGGTTGGGTAGCCTTGTGAAGGTGGCAGGCAAGATTATCGGTTTTAACCAAACTGGGCCAATGGTAATTTACCAAAATTATGTCTTGAACAGAGCCCAGGTTATCTAATGCACCCCGGATCACCCATTGTATTCTGTGTTTCAATTGTTGCCATCAGGACATCATTTTTTTTTTACCCGAATTAGGAATTATTTTATTATGGTGGTCATCAGGTTATTAAAAGAGTACATTGTGGAGGGAAATGTATCTGAAAATTATAATTTATAATTGATTTATTGTATGTTTTATGGTAAAAACTTGGTGATTTGTACATGGCATTTGGCCTGTGTTATGGCACCTTGCTGCAATTTTTTCCCCAAATAGGATAATAAAGTTGAGTCTGACTCTGAGTCCATTCTAATGATAAATTCAACTTTTCAAAGTTTGTCAAAAAAGGAAAAATCCCAAATTAGGTGCATTTCCATCAAATTGTTAGAGCAGCTGACTGTAGTATTGGTAACCTAGCAACCAACAGTAAACAAGTCAAACATAATTGAGATAGCGGATTGGTCACATGGGTGTAATGTTCACTAAGTCAGAGATTGTGGCAAATGCGTTTCCATCTCCCATTATTCACATTAACCTTTTTTCGCAAGTATAAAACCACCATATGAGTGTAAAAATGTTTTTTTACGAATTAAGAGATTTTCATTAGAAATTTGGCATTTCCATGCGATACTTCAAAATGGCCATTAACACTGGGTGATGGAAACCCAACTACTTTTAGTCTACTTTGCCTTTAAACACTGTAGTTGTATTTAAGGCCTTGTTAAGCGAATGCAAAAGCAAATTCAGCTTCAAAGGATGAGTACCAAAACTTTAATTGATATAAAACTCACACCATTTTTACAGTTGGTATTATCATGTCTGCAAGTGTTCAGAAATCTTTCAAAGCTGAAATTTAGTTATTGTAATGAGCATTTGGTTTCCGACATGCACTGTAGGGGGTACACCAATTACAACAGACTGGGCCATCTGACCAATCAGAGCAGAGTACAGTGTAAAAAATATATTTGAATGAACAGTTTCTGTATTTTGTGATTCACAAGTGTTTTCTGTTTGTTTATGGTTTATGGAATTGCATTATGGGAGCTTGATCTCAGCTCTGTCGACATTTGATGTTGAAAATTCAACTCTACAGCTTAACAAAGGGACTTTTATTGACATTTTAGTTGTTTGAAATAATATAATGTATAAGAAATAATATATAGAGGAATAAGTCTATAAAATAACAGAAAATGTACTGGCAGTTTATTACAAGGTTTTTGTACCGTAATATACAACACCAACCAAGACAATATATCACTTCAAATTATAAAAAATGTTAATAAAAGTCACTTTTTCAAACATTTCTAAGTTAAAAGTTGTTGGAAGAAAGATCCCATAATGCAATTCAAAAGCATAAATAAACGGGGAAAAATAAAAAATAAAAACTTGAATCACAAAATACGGAAAACTTCTAATTTACGGATATTTTTTACAGTGTAGACTCTAGGAAAAAAAGAGACCGGATGATTGAACAAATCTTTTCAAATGCTGTGAGAAAAGAGCTGATTCTGCCGTGTATAATAGTATAATAGTGCTGAAAATAGTAACTGTATAAAATGTAAAATGTCTTTTTTTAAATTTGTTTACATTTTACATACATGTCAAAATGTAATTTTTACATGTAAAATGTAAAAATTATTTGACATTAACAAATGAAAAGCTTCCTACAGATACAGATTTTTTTCCCTAACAATGCAGCTTTTAATGGCAGTTTAGTGAAAAAAGTGAATAATTCTGTGAATATAAGTGTATAAATTGTTGCACTACTATTGAATGAGTGTTTTTGAGGGCGAATAAATGTTATAAACCTTTTATGATGGAAAGTTATTTTTCTACAGATACTTTTTTTCCAACACTGCAGCTTTTAGTGGCAGGTTAGTGAAAAAAGTGAATAATTTTGTTAAAATAAATTGTTGCATTACCATTGAATGAGTGTTTTTGAGGGTGAATAAATGTTATTTGGGACATTTATTCACTTGATATTTCTTGTCATGCAGATGAATGGGAAAAATGTCCCAGTTCTCTTCTGTTTACCCTCATTTCTGCTTTGCATGTTACATCCTATATATATATCGGATATATAGTTTGAATGGTAGACATTCTTTGAGGAAGACTGCCGTATATGAACAGAAGGTGTTTGTAGGTGTATGTGCTGATGTATAAATATAGAAAGTTAGTAGGGTTGAGATCTCTTTGACTGTAGATATTGCTGTCAGAGGTAACCTAATTTAGGTTTACTTGAATGGGAGCACCAACAAATCCAGCTATTGAATGGCCTGCGGTAAAAATAGTTCATATGACTCTCTGACTCCTCTTAGTATTCACAACGCAAACTAACAATTAATTATTTCGATTCTGAAAGCATGTGTCATGATGTGGGAAGGCCTTACAACCCACAAAATACAAAGAAAAAATGGAGAAGTGTTTTAGACATTAAAAAAAATCTCACTCAATTAAAATCTGAGTGTCTTAATAATTGATCAAATCTTTGTTAGATGAAGGAATGCTGTTAAAAGATTTGTTCATCTACGAATAAAAATTCTGTTATTTATTCATTGTTCCAGATTAATATGATTTTCTTTTTTTACTTATATGCAAAAGAAATACATTCAGGTAGCTCTTTTTTATTAAATGCAGATAGAAGCTGTCCAAAAATGACAAAAAACATAATAATATGGAATAGATTAATAATATTGGATGTTCCTATTCTGTCTCAGAAACATTCGATTCTTTATCTCTTTTATTCCTTTAGATCACAGGTGTCAAACTCAGTTCCTAGAGGGCCGCAGCTCTCGCACAGTTTAGTTCTAACCCTAATTAAACACACCTGATCAAACTAATTGAGTTCTTCAGGCTTGTTTGAAGCCTACAGGTAAGTGTGTTGAAGCAGGGTTGGAACTAAACTGTGCAGGACTGCGACCCTCCAGGAACTGAGTTTGACACCCCTGCTTTAGATAGTTCAGATTCTCAAGTTCCATTATTGATTCTTTTAGTACTTAAAGGGATAGTTCACACAAAAGGGAAAATTCTGTCATCATTTATGCACCCTTGACTTGTTCCAAACTAGGGTTGCACGATACTGGAATTCAATACCAATCAATACTGAAATTTGAAAAACATCCATGTGTTCACGTGCTCAACAGAAATGATTGTGATTGGCCGTGAAGCTCATCAGTTCACCGAACTCACCGCTGTTTACTGAGTGTAACCACAGATACAGGGACACTGGAGCGTTTTAAAGCCGCGAATGTTAGCGGGAAATGGACGTTTTTAAAACTTCAGTATCGATTGGTACCGAATTCCAGGATCGGAATTCCAGAATAGTCCAGGACTATTTTTTTGTTCTGTTGAACACAAAAGAAGATATTTGGAATCCCGTAAACCATTGAGTTCCATAGTATTTGTTTTTCCTACTACAGATGTCAATGATTATAGGTTTCCAACACTCTTCAAAATGATTTGAAACAAGTGAAGGGTGACTAAATCATTGCAGAATTTTTCTGTGAACTATCCCTTTAATAAATATGTAGGAAAAGACAACTCATATGAATCAAATGTTCTTTTTCAATGGCAAAAAAAAAAAAAAACTCTATACACTGGTTGCTGTATATTTATATCTTCATATATTTTTATAGATTTATGACTTCTGAAGCCTTGGAAATATGATGCATTAGTCACTTGGACTACTTTCGCGCTATTTTCATGGTGTATTTTTGACAGCTCTGTTCATCAGCATTATGTGGAACAGATCTCCTGCTGCGTTTCACAAAAGACAAAAAGACAATTTTTTAATGTCAGTAAATGATATTACTGTGAACTATTCCTTTAAAGGTGCAGTATGTAAGATTGACACCCAGTGGTTGAACTAGGTATTGCAGTTCAAGTTCAAAACCCTTTTTCACTTTTTTACCCGTCCCCTCCTCCGACAACTCCACGCGAACACAGATTGCCAGATTGACAACACCGACATGAGCTACCGAGCGTGCCTGACTATCGAGCCTACGCTACATGTGACGACCTCGGCTACAGTTTATGTTCATTTATATTATTTACCTAAAAACCACCTAATGTGGATTTTTATAACTATAAATATCTTATTGTGGATTATTTTGCATTCGTATAAATTGAAGCAACCTTCAAGAGCGAAATACAGTGTGTTTTCCACCAAGGCGACCTGAAGTGCTAAAATATAATTGGGTTATCTGGCAGTGGGCTGGTTATAGAGACCAAAACAAAGACAGACATTCCGACACTGAACACACATTTTCGAAGGAGAATAACTGACTTTAGCATTGTTCATTTAGCATGTTTCTTAAAATCTGCAAACATATTACGGCATTTTTATGCTTTAGAAGGGTCAAAAACCTACATACAGCACCTTTAAATGATGTAGCAGTCAGCCTGTGCTTGAACAGAATGAGGTCTCGTGTGAAGCAGTCAGAACTTGTATCCCTCAGCGTTTCGTGATCGTACATCTCCAGGTGTCCCTGAAGAGCAGAGATACACAGCCTGCTAATTAAACATAACACAAACCTATTGAAATGACAGTCCTGTCCTCTGCTCAATTAATTATTTTGACAGCCGAGTTTCCCCCAAACTGAGTCCTCCAGCCAGTTTTAAATTTCAGTCTATTTAAGCCTCATGAATATTTCATGTGTGCGGTGATCCTCATGTGCGGCGCATGGGCTGCGCTACTGTAACTGCTCGAGTGCACTCTGCAGGCTACATCTACTGGGTTTCGCTGCTGTCATTTTAAATGTATAAATAGGCTTGATGGGAGCTGTGTTTATTTATTCAGATGGAGACATTCAGTGAACCGCTGTTATCAGCCTGTTTAAAGGGGTCAGAGTTTGTAGAGTATAGTGTAGTTTTAGCTTTTATCTAAAGTGAACTTTTTTTATCCTTTAGCAGTAATACTTAAATGTTTTGGACTGTTTTCCTGAAGGATGGATGATAGATAGAGCCAATTCACTAACAGACAGACAGATTAAAAATTATAAACATATAGAGAGCTGTTATGGACAGATGGATAATCAAAGAGGGTGAAAGGATGTATATACTCTTTGAACTTTTTGAACTTTTACCTTCTGGTCGACGCTACAGAGCACTGTGCACCAGAACAGCCCGACACAGAAACAGTTTCTTCCCTCAGGCAATCCATCTCATGAACACTTGAATGATAGTAATTATGAAACAAACATCACTACTTGCTATACACTTTTTATACACATAAACACTTATTTAACAACATATTTTACATGCTAATTTGCACATAACAGCTGCCATATAACGTATATAGTAATATACCTGTACATACACTTGTCAATTTGTATATTTGCATTCACTATTACTTTTATTTTTAAAATATATTTATTATCTGTTTTTTGTCCTGTCTCTGTAATTCTGTTGCACTGTAGAAGCTCTGTCACGAAAACAAATTCCTCGTATGTGTGAACATACCTGGCAATAACGCTCTTTCTGATTAAAGCTCCTTCTGATACTGTATTTATGTATGTTTGTATGGATGGATAGATGGATGGATGGATGGATGGATGGATGGATGGATGGATGGATGGATAAGGTTGATGGATGAATGGATGTATAGACAAACAGTGGATGGATGGATGGATGGATGGATGGATGGATGGATGGATGGATGGATGGATGGATGGGTGGGTGGGTGGGTGGACGGATGGATGGATTGATGAATTTATAAACATCGCTGAAGTTTGGATAGATAAAGATGGTGGATAGATGATGGTTGAAAAAAGATTATAGATGTATAGAGCTGATGAATGGATGGATAAATGAATAAAAAGCTGATGGAGTAATAAATGGATAGATTGATAAAAAGAGGTGATGGATGGATGAACAAACTGGATGGAAGGGAAGATAGATGCACAGAGATAATGAATGGATGAACTGGCTTGCTGGATGGATGGAAGGATGGATGGATGGATGGATGGATGGATGGATGGATGGATGGATGGATGGATGGATGGATGGATGGATGGATGGATGGATGGATGGATGGATGGATAGGTGGATAAACAGAGCTGGTAGTTGGATGAATGAATGCATAATTGATGGATGGATGGATGGATGGATGGATGGATGCATGGTTGGATGGATAAACAGCTAGTGGAAAGATGAATGGATGGATGGCTAAAAAGCTGACAATGAATGAATGCATAACTAATGGATGGATGGATGGATGGATGGATGGATGGATGGATAAATAGATAAACAGCTGGAGGATGGATGAATGCACAGTTGATGGATGGTTGAATGGATGGATGGCTAAACAGCTGGCAAATGAATGAATGCATAACTGATGGATGGATGGATAGATAAACAGCTGGTGGATGGATGAATGCACAGCTGATGGATGGATGGATGGATGGATGGATGGATAAACTGGTAGATGAATGGATGGATGAATACACAGCTGATGCATCGATTAATTTAGTTCTAGGAGTAGGAGAGTGTGAATGTGAGAGGGCAGAGCTTCTCAGTCTCAGGTTAATGTGCAGTTTAGTTTGAATATATAAATATGCCCTTAGTTGTCAAAACGGCAACATTGTCCTCTACCTGCAGTTTAAAACTATTCACGAAACAGACTCTGATTCATTATTACAAACAGTTGTGAAGTCATTAGGGAAGGAATTTGTCTGAAAACAGCCTTCAATCTGAACACCGTATACCTCTGGGCAAGCATCTCAATGCTCATTAAACATTCATCACACATTTTCAAAAAAACCCTTCAAAGATGGAGAAATGGTGAAGATATTGATCCCCAATGACAGCGATCATCATCAAAAAAAACAAAAAAAACAGTAGATGAAAGAATGATGGAGCGACGCACATTCAAAGGTGCTGATGAATTTAGTTATCACACTGATCTAATGAGAGGAAGAGAAAATGAAAGGTAGATGCCAATATCATCACACTGATCTGATCAATGCACTTAATTAATTCTGTGTGTGGAGCCCGTCAGCTTTGCTTTCTGACTGAGATGAAGTGTCAGAATAGTCAACTTTCTCTCTCAGTAATGAGTCACAAACCCAAACAGATGACAGACTGATTGTAAACAGAGGGCTGATGGCTCAGTTCTGAACCATCTTGAGTTGCTGAGCATCCTAATCATGAAGGAAAGTCAAAAGATTTGAAGTGCTCTACATAGTTAACTCTACAAAAGTTCAGGAAAAAAACCCTCTGCTTGCGATTTCACTTGCTTTCAGTGGTTTTAATTATCATTTTGTTCAATTATTAGTTAAGTATCTCAGTCATGCTATAAAGTAACACAGATTGTAGAGAAAGAAATGTCGTTGCTCCTCTGATTGGCAGGAACAGATATATTCAAATGTCTTTAATCTTGACTGTTCTGTGGAAACTATGAACTCTGATCTTTATTTCTTATTCTCTATTGGATTCATTGGAATTGGGCCATTCTAGAATTTTTATTTTCTTTTTCTGAAAGCAGTTGAGAGTTTGTTTGGCTGTGTTTGGTATCATTGTCTTGCTGAAATGTCCACCCTGGTTTCATCTTCATCATCTTGGTAATGTAGATGTTGGACAGAAGCAGCTAATATTAATTTACAATGACGAAGGGCAGAGGGTTGCTGAAGAACTACTGGGAGATGGCTTTCCATGCCCTTTTTACTTTTTCCCTGTGTCATTTAAATTGATCACACATACCTTAATTTCTAAACTAGTTTAGTTTAGTTTTCTTTGTATGTATGGTTTGCTTGAGTTGTCACTGACATCTGGTGAAAAATTCAAATCAACAACACATTTAGAAATATATTTTCTTAAACAAATAGGGACATATTCAATAGTTATTTTACGCGTTGTATATACCATTCAATACCATAAATTTATGAATTTCTATTAGCATTTTTACATTTTTAACAAGGAAACAAAGCCACATTTTAGTTGCATGGTTTTGATTATTATTATTATTATTATTATTATTATTATTATTATTATTATTATGCAATTTTGGAATGAATTGAGTTCATTTATAAACTTCTGTACATTAACCTCATCCCTCATCTCGGACTGCTAGTTGCTAAATGCTAATGATAAAATTTAAAAGCACTCTACATATTCATTTACACTAGGCACTTATAAGATCCTTATTTCTGGGAAAACATTGTGCGATTCTGAGTGTGCTTCACACAGGTTTTGAGCTTGATAAACCACCTGTAGGTCACATTCCATCCTCTCCATATGCACCAAACACTTCCTTATCAATACTCAATGTTTCTGGAAATGTTGTGCAATTCTTAGTGTGCTCCATGCAGGTGAGTAGGCTTAACAAACCACCTGTAGGTCATACTCTTTCCCCTCCATATATATCTTCTTATTAATACCCCATGATTCTGTGAAAACATTGTAGTAGTAAGTTTTCGAAAGGTACTAACATGCGCAATTTCTTAGTGTAAAGAGCAATTTAATATTTTAAAGAACCTTTTTATGGAATGTAAATATTCAGGAAAAATATAAAAAATTTTACATATTTTGTCCACATATTACATATGCAAAGAAAGAAAGAAACATAAAGAAAGAAAAAAAAAATTCACCCACATCACAAGCCATCCCTTACAAAACCTGTTTAAACTGCAGAGTATGATGAAAAAGAATATTAAAACATTACATACAAATGATGCATTAGTTTTTGTCAAGGTAACAGATAAAAGGATGCTAGATTTTGTCAAATTTCTCAGTTTTTTCTCCAAATGGTACCTAATTCACTCCAAATATAAAATAGAAATCATTTCTCCAAACCTCAGTTTGCTTGTAGGAGACTCCTTTTTTCCTTCAAAACAGTAGCAAAAACTTTGTAACTGTAGTTAAGCATAAAGGACTATTTTAACATCGCTTTTTGCTCAGAGTGTACTTCAGTGTTGTATTGAAATGATCATCTTGAAGAAATGTGTTTGCACATTTCAGGTTGGAGGGAACAGAAGATAAGTTCCGCAACAGAGAGAGCAGACCTGAAGATCTGCAGACGATAGCTGAACTGAAGGACATGGTGGCCGAGAGAGAGTCTTTGGTCAAGAAGCTGGTGGTAAGAACACATGCTCATTCGCCATGTTTCAGGTCTGTTGTGGGATTTGTCTGCTGTGAGCCATGGGTATAGCTATAAAAGCTCTTAAACCTGCACTGAACACAAACAACAGAATCAGAAAGAGCTTTATTGCCAGGTATGTTCACACATACAAGGAATTTGTTTTCGTGACAGCAGACAGGGCAAAAACAGAATGACAGAGACAGGACAAAAAACAGAGAATAAATATATTTAAAAATAGAAGTAAATAGTGATTGCAAATATACAAATTGACAAGTGTATGTACAGGTATATTACAATATATAATGTTATATATGCAGCTGTTATGTGCAACACTACATTCACTGATAACAACAACAACAGTGCTGGACATTTAGCAACCATGTTTCAATATTTCAGATTGAAACTGCACTGCATGCTGGACTTTTACAGTATTTACTTGAGTATTTACAGAATTGACATGTTGCTCTGTTTTATGTGGTAGATGTTTGATAAATGGCTAAACAGAATGGTTTGTTATTGTTTTTGTATAGTTTTCATTTAAAATCAATGTTGTTGTTTTTTTACTTGATTATATTTAACAGAATATTCCTTTGAATTATTTACTAATATTTGTTAATATGTTTTAATGAATTAAAATGTTATAATAGATACAGGGCAAATTTATTTGATCATGTCAAGATTTTGTTGACAATGCCTTTTTTATGGACTGTACGTATAGAGATTTAAAATACAGACACTATATATATATGTATTGTTGAAGGCAAAATTATTAGCCCTTCTGTGAAATTTGTATTCCTTTAAAAATATTTCCTTCCTTGTTTAATGAAGAGAATATTTTATTTATTTATAAATTTTTAAACATAATAGCTTTAATAACCAATTTCTAATAAATAATTTATTTTGTCTTTGCCATGATGCACTTCATATTTTACTAGTTATTTTGCAAGATACAAACAGGTGTTTGTTCTGCTCTTAAGAGTGCTAATAATATTATTGACCTTTAAAAATTATATTAAAAAAAGAAAAAAACTTTTATTCCAGCCAAACTAAATGAAATAAGACTTTCTCCTGAAGAAAAAATAAATATTATAATAAATACCGTGAAAATGTCCTTGCTCTGTTAAACATTGCTTGAGAAATATTAGAAAAATAATACAAATTTCACAAGAGGGGTAAGAATTTTGCCTCCAACTTTGCATATCATGATGCAATTTTTAACATCACCAGATTCTTAAAATAAAGCTTAGAGTTACATTTTAATTACACTTGCAAAACACACACTAGCAGCTACTTGTGTGAAGTGCTCTTCATCATATGTTTTGAAGACAAATGATACTCCACGGATATAAAAACAGCATCTACTTCTCCTTACAGGATGACAAAAAGTTTTACCAGCTGGAGCTTGTAAACCGAGAGACCAGCTTCAACAAAATATTCAACGCAAACCCCAATGTTGGTGTCATTAACCCTCTTGTCAAGGTAAGAGTTCCCCTTAAACTCTACTACTGTATGTTCTTGTGTGTCCCGCTGCTAGTTGGTTAGTTTAAGTTAGATTTAGTTGCTTTTCCAAAACCTAGTGATCTGATTATTTTACTTTGGATGCTGTCAGTTTACATGGGATACGCTCTTTTGATGTAAAATACAGTTCTTTTATAAATAAAATGCATAGTTTCTCTCTGCATCTCTTCAAATATACACACAGTAAGCAGCTCACTAAGTTTTGGAAAATGTGAAGTCGGTGCATTTCTGAATGGGGCGTAATTTTTCTTCAGTGTCATTTATTGCACTGTATCATAACCAGGAATGACGCAGTAAACCGAAAATGTTTCATAAATTGCATTTGTACGTTGCTAATCGGAGTTTCCAATCAGCCATAACAGTGACAAGACACTGTGTCAGTCGCTTGGTTTCACAGTAAATTCTCAATTCTGTTGCGCTGCTGTGTATATAAACAACATATCTGCTCTTGTAAAATGACAATCATAAAAAAACGTAGAAAAATCATAAAATAAAATCAGGTTGATGTGCCTGGATATGATGCAGTGCTTCTGGGGTGCAGTTAAAGGCAAGACATCTGACATGCTGGACTGGAGTTTATGCTGGAGCACACACAGAGAGAAAGAGAGGTTTATCAAAGGGATTGTTCTCCCAAAAATGAATATTCCGCTATCATTACTCACCCTAATGTCATTTCATGCCTGCATGTAAAACAGACTGTATTAGATTGTACTGGATGGTTGCTTCCATGCATTTGTAATGAATGGGAACTCATAATAGTGACTTCTGCAGTATTTCTCTGTATGTACATATATCACATATAATACTGTATGACCCATGCTACAATTAATAGTTTTGACATGCAATACTGCTGTATGACCCATGCTAAAATTTATTTAGTATTTAGTGAAAATTACTTTTGTATTATTATTATTATTATTATTATATTTGTAATATTTAGAAGTGGCTTTTAATTTAATATACCAGTTTTCATTGTGAATTAGTTTTTATATACTTTTGTCATTGTGTTATTTTCATTTTTTTATTGGATAATATTTTTTATTTACTTAAATTGGTACTTAATTTAAATGGACCTATTTTAGTTTATTTTGGATTCTTAATAAATTTTCTGATTTTTCAGTAAATTAGTTTATTTCTTAGACTTTTAATAAAACTTATATATTATTTATATATTTCCTAGTGTTGGGTTGCGGCTGGAAGGGCATCCGCTGCGTAAAACATATGCTGGATAAGTTGACAATTCATTCTGCTGTGGTGACCCCTGATGAATAAAGGGACTAAACCGAAAAGAAAATGAATGAATGAATGAAAATATTATTTATATATATATATATATCATTGTAATAAAACACAATATTAGTAACAAAAAAAAATTCAAATGTTCTTTTGTGAATCTAAATCTGTCATTCTTGATTCAATCTAATTCAGGAAATTATTAGTAAATAACTTTCATTCCTTTGTTTTTCATTCAAAGCTATTATAGGAGTTTAGAAGATCTGAAAGTTTAGAATAATATGACTACTTTTATCATTCTCTAATAATCCATTTGTGCCCATTTTGAGCTTAAAAGCTTGCAAGTGCACAGAAAGCAGCAACCAGTACATAATTCACCGTCACTGAGGTTTTGAAAGCACAAAAGAGTGAGTAAATGATGACCTGTTTTTCATTTTTGAGCGAATCATCCCTTTAACACCAAGTTTCTCCAGAGCTTAAGAAGAAATAATGTTTGTTCCACACAACCCAGTCCGAACGCTGTCATTCTGTTTGACCAGATATCTCACTGTTGCCCTCATCTGTGTTCTATAACTTCCAAGTGTCGCTGCTTACATGTGCATATATGTATGTATGTGTGTGTGTGTGAGCGTCAGTGTCTCCGCGTTCTCTCTCTGTTTAGACATCCAGTTCTTCTTTGCTTTCCAAGCCATTCTTCTTTTCAGTCTGAAATTTTCAACAGCCTCTTCTTCTGACACATCTCTTTCGACTCATGCTGATTTTGAGCGACTGATGCTTCCGCTGCTGAGTGCTTGACTTTTAGGGGGCGTTTGATAGAAAGCAACCAATAGGAGATCAAGAGAACTTTCAAAATGGAGCATCAAGCTTCCCCCTTTTTTGTATGCTTTTCTTGTCGTCCTATGTAGCAAAAGCGAAAGAACGACAAATCAGCCACCCGATTCAGCAGCTCGGCCAATCTTAGGGCCAATGTGGAGGCTTCAGGGACAGGGAGCGGGCAGCCCCAACCCAACCGCCTCGAACCCCTTCCCAACTCCCCCATTCACCAGCTGGAGCCAAACACAAGCAAACCCCTGTCCCTGCCAACCCCTCTCACCGAACCCAAGAAAGTGACGAGGTGAGGCGCACCTCCTCAGGCCAGCGGACAGACACAGCAGCACACTGAGAACTCACCATCCACTGTTATAGATGTGGTATCCCTTTTATGTGCCTTAGAAATGCACAACAACACTTGTAATGTGTCTCCCAGGCTCCTCTCTGCCTAACAGAGAGCGTGAAATCGGGAATTATCACTCTGGCCTCCTCTGAAATAAGTAATTAACTTCAATAATGAGTGCGCCGCCCTGGTCTCGGACTAGGTTCGTGTTAGATTCCCATTTGTAATGATGCTATTTAAAGGACTTGCTGGGTTTCTGGGGGAATATTTTAAGGGTGTGTTCACACTTGGAAGGTTTGGTTTGAAATGATCTGGTGGGAATGCTCTGTTACTTTGGTTTATCGGAATAAGGGAGAACCCTGCCATCAGAATCTAATTACGCGTCAATAGTGCGATCTATTCACGCAAGCCATGAAACTGCTAAACAAGTCGCTGTTTACATTATTGTGTTTTCGTAAAGTGTAAAAAGTTTTGTTATGATTACACTTGGCATTCACACTACTCCAGCACCTTTAATCCGCGAAAACGAAGCGTTTTGAAAATGCTGAAACCCCGTTTTAGTTTGAAAATGTTGGTGTTACATTCCAGTGTAGACGGACTGCAATGCAAACTTTTAAAAACGTGGCGGGGCTATCTATAATCACTCTCTGACTGGTCTTCGGGATAATTGCGAATTGTTCCCTGATTTGTAAAGCCACACTCATATAACATTACACAACTGGCTGATGGCAGATGCCGGCATATATGCGCAAATGGTCATGTGTTTTATTCTGTATATCAGGGGTGTCAAACTCAGTTCCTGTCGGGTCGCAGTCCTGCACAGTTTAGTTCCAACCCTGCTCCATCACACTTACCTGTAGGTTTCAAACAAACCTGAAGGACTCAATTGGTTTGTCCAAGTGTGTTTAATTACACTGTTAACGATTGTTTTAAATTACACTGTATTTAACTGTAATATGAACTGTATTTTACTGTAGGACAGTTATGCAGTATGTTACTGTATTTTAAAGTTGCATTGTGAAAACACATATAGCAAGATAATTGGTGCTGTAAATGTAAATACAGTATTTTTGCTGATTTACTGTAAGTTACTGGCGAACTGCTGCAAGTAAGTTGCTGTAGATTCTACAGGAAATTGTTAACAGTGTAGGGTTGGAACTAAGGCCCTGTTTACACTAATACATCTTAGTTTTAAAACAGTGTTTTAAAACGAAAACGATCCACGTTCACACTGGTGTTTCATCTAGCGTTTCTGAAAAGATCTCCGTTCACACTATAGGACTGAAAACGCACATCACGTGACCACACACATGCATGCGCTGCAGCGAGTGCTTTGAGCACACCTCCCCAGATGAGAGCAGCGCACGTCGGACAGTTCATCAAGGATCTACCGCTGGATGTCATCTCACTAAAGTTGTTAAACCTGATATTTAATTAATCTGGTGTTTATCTAACGACTCTTTGGTCTTTTGAATCTATTACTTGTTCTCAGGTAACGTGTTTTGGCTGAGTGCAAAGATAAGTTAATATGTAAATTTATGTAACCACATACACTGATTCTGCACATTTGACTGATTGCTATATTGTATAAACTTATTGTACGTTATACTTTTATAATGGCCATTATTGTTTATTAAAACTGATATACAGCGAAAGAGACAGTATGTTTCTTATTTTTCAATGAAAATGAAAGGAGGCAGTTATGTTATAGGCTCCGTTTTGTTATAAATATGCATACAGTGAAGATGACGGTCATATAAATATATAGCTACATGACGCCTCAACTTTTTTGGTGTCTGTTAAGTTACTATTATCAAATTGAAAATAGGCAGTTCCTTATATCAAGTTTTTATTTTATTATAAAGAAAGTGAAACAACATAGCCAGGGTGATGTGAATGACATTATAAAGTACACTGTTCCCTTTGAAGATTTACCCGACGTGTCCTCGGAGGTTTGTTTTCCATATCAAACTTGCAAAGTCTGAACTTATAAGGAAAGGATGCAAGACTGAACTTTGTGCATTTAATATTGAGAAAAAGCCCCAATCACATAGTCGAATGTCTGCAGCCACACCTCTGTTTTCAGATGTCTCCGTTTTCCCCCATCCACACTGACACAGAGCAGCAACGGTTTAAAACGGCCTCTCCAGCGTTTTCAAAATGCTCAGTTTTCGGGGCTCGAAAACTCCAGGGTAGTGTGGACGGAAGGCGTAACCGTAGCAAAACTTATGCGTTTTAAAACTAAAATGTATTAGTGTAAACGGGGCCTAAAATGTGCAGAGCTGCAGCCCTCCAGGAACTGAGTTTGACACCCCTGCTGTAGTGTGGACAGAGTTTATTTTTCTGAAAAGCAGTAAAAAGTCAATATAGACTAGTAGCATTTTCATTTTAAATATAAAACGAAAATTAAACTATATAAAACGAAATCGCACTAGTGTAAACGCAGCCCAAGATGGGTCTTGAATCACTTCCTAACAAACTGGTGCGATTGCTCTGGAACGTTGGTTAATATTTGAGTATTTGTAAATGTTGCTGCCAAACCTTGGTGTGCACCAGACAAACAGATCGAAACTACTAAACAAAATGGGTCTTGAATCGCTTCCAAACTAACTGTGGTGTGATTGCTCTGTTAGTTTGGTTCAGTTGAAATAGTGTGAATGCTGCTCTCTGAAGCATGGTGTACACCAAACAAGCAGACTGAAATAACAACAACATCATCAAAAAAATAATGGGTCTCAATCCACTTCAAAATTAGCTCTTGTGTAATTCATTGTTAAGGTCTTTGCACACTGAAATTTTCGTATGCGTTATTTTAAAAATATTTTTATGCGAGAAATTTGTCATGCACAGAAAGCTTGCACACAGTCCGATGCATATTATTTAATCTGTTGTGAACAAAAACTGCAAAACAATTCAGAGTCAATTCAAGCAGTTTCACCCTTTCTTCTTCAAAAAAGGAAAAGAAAGAGGGAATATTGTGTTGTGAGAATGCAGAGTTCACCTCTTTATGAAGGAGCTGTGATGTCCTGAAATGCAAAGTTTATTTTAGGAAATCAGTGGCATTTTGATACTTTTGCGTGTGATACTGCCGCCACATAACACACATTTCCGTAAACCAATCCTGAACAGAGACAGGCAGTACGTCAAAGGTATGGACAAACACACACACACACACACACACACACACACACACACACACACGCACACGCACACACACACACACACACACACACACACACACACACACACACACAC
>CAIGQV010019088.1:4620849-4630909 GCA_903798115.1 Danio jaintianensis
TATTACGTTCTAAATATATATATATATATATATTTAGAACGTAATAACATTTTGATTTACAATAATATTTAACTTTTAAATGGTAATACCATGGTAAATTAATGTAGAGAGAGAGACAGAGAGCGAGCGTTTCTGTTATGGCAATTATATATGCATACATTAGCATACATCTTTTACTGTGGGTTTGTTAATTAATATTATACACATATGTCATCAATATACAAACAAAAATGTATATTCACCGTCACCTTGTAGTCCTTACAGATGCTAATTAATAAGAGACTCTTATAATGAAAGAGAGACGCGTCATCTGTTTCCGTGTGTGGGTTGTACCAAGTCTTGAAGTCTAGGGGTGTTGTATTTCTTACATTTTCATATTATCTTTAAGCGCCACATTAATGCACAAAATAACAATTCGAAAACAAGCATGTCAATGAAACTTTCTTATCTAGTACTTCATATGGTTTAGAATGAGTTATACTATAGTTATAGTATACTATACTTATACTATAATTCAGAGTTTGTCTATAAGGCTTACCCATACAATACCGGAAAATTCCGAATATAGCGCCAAATCTGAAAACACGGACAGGAAGAGGAGGAAACCCACATGTTGATGTTACTAATGTAGATAAATAACTACTGCTCGTCCAAACAGGTATGTCAAATATAGGGAATTAAGTGTTATAAGTGCTATTTGTTATACCGTTTTGTAGAAGTTTGCGTTATAAGAAAGCAATGGGCTAATGGTTAGAACGCTTGCTGAATTCATATAATTCAAGACTTCGTAACCTGTAACGTTAAAGTTGTCGGTCTTTAACTTTTTTTAACAGCAATTTTATATTATTAATTATTCATACCATTATATGTACTCAAATAAGACACTGCATGGAACATTTTTACAGTTTATAACATTATTTACTGTAATGTTAGTACTGTGTTAAAGTGGAACTCATTAAAGCATTAAATGGTTATACAAACAGTTATTAAAACGTGACACGGTTATGGTTGTTGCTACAATAATATATATTTAATGCTATTAAAATCACTCAAGTAATTTTTAAACACATATTCTCATGCAATCACAATAAACATTGAATTTCAGTCAGAGTTTCTTGCCATTCAAATGTCCTAAATTTGTGCATATATAATAAGTATGGCATCAAAGTAAATAACATGAGCTACTTTTATTACAAAACAGTTCAAATTGAATTGAAATCACATTTAGCTATTTCAGTTGTAGTATTATTATTATTATTATTCTTAAATTAAGTTAATATGAATTATATTATAAATAATATCAATTTTCACAGCGCTTTTTTTTTTGGCATTTTTATTAGACACCACTTTTAACTTTACAAAATGCTGTAAATATTACAATTTAAACGATGTACATAACTGCTTGCAAACACTGATATTCATTCAGCAGACGCTTTTACTATATTATTATTATTATAAAATTTAATATTATAAATAATATCAATTTTCACAGCGTTATTTGTGCATTTTTATTAGTATTATTCTCTAGACACCTCTTAACTTTACAAAACGCTGTAAATATAACAATTTAAACAACATAACTGCTTGCAAACACTGATATTCATTCAGCAGATGCTTTTACTCTAAATAACTTACAAATGTAAATGGAAAAGCTGAAGTTCAGTTTCAGTCCAGTCCCATCATGCACTGCTGTCTTCCAGAAGTCTTCACGAACTCTTGGTGATCGTCTTCAGATGACCATGATGCTCAGTCCAGATCAGGTGTCTTTGATAGGACTGGTGTTTGAGACGTATGTGATGGAGCACCACAAGCATGACATCCAGCAGATCCTCCAGGAAAACACTGAAGACCTTCACTATCCTGTGGTCGTCAATGCCATGACATTATTCGAGGATAACATGGAGGTCGGAGAGTGTTTCAATGCTTTCCCCAGTGAGGTGCTGCCCATTTTTGACAGCGCCCTACAGAGAGCAGCCCAGGCCATATCTCAGTCCTCCTCTTCCTCACCGCAGGACACTTTCAGGCTCAAACACAACATGCATGTTCGGATTTCAGGTAAGCAATTATAAAAATGTTCACTTTTTAAATTTTTTACATTTTACATTTTTTATATACATTGGCCACATGTATCAGGGCTCAACAATCAGATTTTTATGCCGTTGCTCTCTGTCTGTGTGGTTTGTTGTGCAAATTCCTGTCCTGACACACATACACAAAAATGGGGAAGTGTTTAGGAACCATGTTGGGGATTTTTTTGTGTGTGTTTGTTAGGTGAAACTAGTGGTTTAAAAAATACACTTAAACTTAAATATAAGAATTTTCTAATGTGTGCAGTCTAATTCCAAATCAAACAATAAAGAGGAAAACAGAAATATATAATGATAAGCACAATCAGTTACACTTTACAGTGACCATAATTTATTTATTTATTTATTTATTTATTTTAGGGGTTGAATGACTTTAGGTTTTTGGAAGTCGACTTTTATGTTTTCAAAGTCGAGTCGACGTCGACTAGTCGCTGGTGACGTTATCAATAAAACACAAGAGGAAAAATGTTTTGCCACAATTTGCTATTTATTTGCATAAAATATATACACATGCTGTTTGACAGCTCATAACACATTGCAAAAACAATGCAACATTACCAATGACTAATTTTAGTGCTAAACAAATGCACTGTCAACACTTTCATTTCGTTAATAATGCAACATTAGCACCCGGGCTAATTTTAGTGCTTAATAAATGCAGTCAACACATTGATCACTGCAGGTTCTAGTAAGAATGTAACAATAACAGATATTTTAGTGCAGAAGTAATGCATATGTCGTCAGCACACATATTCGTGTGAAGTTATTTCATAACAACCTAATGCACGAAAGACAAAGGCTATGACGTTAAGCCTTATTACACTGTCAGAGACTTGCTCAGACACATATTTTACCGCTATGATGGTCCGCGCTAGAAGCTGCTCAAAATCCTGCTCAAGTCGGGCGTTTTTCGCACTTTTATATATTTATATTTCTTCGTTTTGATCATAAAGAAGTTTTTAAAAAATTGCCTTTTTATTATTACCTTAAAATAATATTATCTAATAATATATATTATTTAGATTATTATGTGTGCATTAAAATATATTTAATTAAATTATTAAAACTGTTTATTAAGCTAGAAAAATAATATTTTATGTATTACTTATTTTATATATTTTTATTTCTTTTAAATGTATAAAAATAGATATCATTTTATTAAGTTAATTTCTTTGTGATAGGGCATGATAGGTAAAATTCATAGTGAAGTGAAGTGTTATGGGCTGTATTGCTCTGAGTACTGTATACGCTTTCAGTCATTTTAAAGTAAAATTCTTTATAGCCTGGTTTAAAAACCAAGGTAATTATGACTATGTCTCAAGCTTCTGACTGGTATAAAGAAACAAGGTAATTGTGACTTTGTCTCACACTTCTGACTTTATTTCTTTCAATTACGGGTTAACATCTAATTTCCGGCTTGTTAGTTTATGTCCTGCAATTCTGGGTTGAAATCAGAATAAAACACATGCAAACACACAAGGAATGTTTTGGTGTGGATGCGTACTGTACAAATATTATAGTGACACAATGCAAAACATCGTGCAAGTTCACATTATATATTATTACCCTCTAAATTCTGAGAAAAAACTCTCATTATTATGAAATATAATCTCAGAATTATCTCCGATAGAACCATTAGTCGTGTTTGTACGCACAACAGTAAACCACTTCTCTGTGTTTCCAGTATGACATGTTCCTCCCAGTGTTCAGCAGTGGTTTGTACATAATTGACTGTTCTCTTTGTGCTGCCATAAAGCCACCGAGTGCCTCCGACTGTCTGTTTCATTCGCTCCTGAAGCCTTGCAGCCTATTAGTTTGTCAGTGCAACACAGAGGCTGTTTTTTGTTTTTTTTTCCACAGGCAATTAGATGGTGTCAGACAGCTCGTTTGTCCTGCTGCGAACTCTTATCTGTTATCACGGCCTCCTTCTCTGATCTGGTTTCATATAACCTGCGCGATACTGTATGCTGATGTGTTTCAGTGTTGTTATGAGCTGGAGAGAGATCAGATGAGGTGGTCTGGTGTGTGTGTGTGTGTGTGTGTGTGTGTGTGTGAGTGCAAACACTGCATGCTGTAACAGCAAGATGAGCAGCGCCTCTGCAGGAAAACTATTGATCTGAAATCTGAGGAGAGACCAGATCTCATGTGCACTGTAAAAAAAAAATCTTGCAAGTTTTTAGTTTTAAATTTTTTAATTGAATCAAATTAACTTTTCTAGTCATCTCAACTTGAATAAATCAAACTGACTAAAAATATTAAGTTAAGCTTTGGATAACCTAAAATAGTTAATTGAAACCTGATTAACGTATTAAAATAAGCTAAAGCAACAAAAATATTTGTTATCTTTACTTTTTTTTGTCATTACATTTTTTGCAGTGTGAGAGGACAGACGGACACAATGGCTGTAGGAGAAAAAGAAAAAAAAAACATCTGAATGAGGCTTTAAAGGGATAGTTCACCAAAAAAATTATTTGCTCACCCTTCTGTTGAACACAAAAGAGAATCTTGGAAACCTTTGGGAATGTTGGAAATAAAAAGTAATCTGTATAATGGTTAGCAGTATATAAACTTGCATGTAACATACACTCCCAGCCATAAAAGATCTACTGTCTTTAGCAGTACCTTTTCAAAAAGAATACTTTTTGTGCTTGAAGGGATATAGTTCACACAAAAACTTAAAAAAATTCTGTCATCATTTACTCATACTTCACAAAACACTTTGAAGTTTTTTGTTTTCTTTTGTTAAACACAAAAGAAGGTATTTTGAAGAATGTTGGAAACCGATAACCACTGACTTTCATATTATTTGTTTCTCTTACTATGGATGTTAATGGTTACCGGTTTTCAGCTTTCTTCAAAATATCTGCTTTTGTGTTCAACAGATAAAGAAACAAAGATTTGGAACCACTCGAGGGAGAGTAAATTGTTATTTTTGGGTAAACTATCCCTTTAAGACTTGAGTGGCTTAATATATTGTAGACAATGCCTATTACTGAAATATGTAGAAAAAAACCTTAAACGATTTAAGTTATTTTAAACTGCAGTCAGTAACTTTTTTTTGTTTGTTTTAAAAACTATCCCAAATTTTTTGGGATCATTTTAGTGTATTCTGGGAGAACGACCGGCTAGATAATGTACATTTTCTTTTACTTAAAGTCTTACTGATCTCAAACTAGTAGTGTAAAGTTATAAAGAAAATTGAATAAATATAAATGCTATTGGTAAAACTGTAATACTAAAATGTAGTGATGGCAGATTTTGAAGCACTGCTTCATGAAGCTTCGAAACCTTTTACTAATCTTTTGTGTTTGGAGCTCATATCCAGTTGGCAAGGTCACCAAACGAGGCTTTATTACATCAATTAAGTAATTGGTTCAATTGTTTCAAAGGTTTGAAAAACATTGTTTCTCCTGAGGACAGCACGGTGGCTCAGTGGTTAGCACTGTTGCCTCACAGCAAAAAGGTTGCTGGTTCGAGTTCCAGCTGGGCCAGTTGGCATTTCTTTGTGAAGTTTGCATGTTTTCCCCATTTGTTTGCGTGGGTTTCCTCCGGGTGCTCCGGTTTCCCCCACAGTCCAAAGACATGCGCTATAAGTAAATTGGATTAACTAAATTGGCCATAATGTATGAGTGTGTGTGAATGTGAGAGTGTATAGATGTTTCCTAGTACTGGGTTGCCGCTCGAAGGGCATCGGCTGCGTAAAACATATGCTGGAATAGTTGGCGGTTCATTCCGCTGTGGCGACCTCTGATAAATCAGGGACTAAGCCGAAGGAAAATGAATGTTTCTCCCGACACGACTAAAATGTACTCTATAAAAAATAGAAAAATGCTATATTTATTAACAGTAAATATTGGAAATTAGTAAAATAACTTAACAATTAATGTATGATGGTGGTCTTTAAAGTCACCATGAAACAGAAGTCTTTTTTTCCCATATTGTGACGTACATCCGATATGGACCTAAAATTATATATTTTTTTTAAGTAGTGCAGTCCATTATTTCCTTTTTTGGGAACTGATTGGTTAATTGGAAGATGGGAATGAAGGAAGCTTGATGAATGGATAAAAGCAGATAGCTCCGCCACAAAGGAATTCCATGTGACCAGAAGTGAAGAAAAGTCATTTGGAAGGAGAAGGAAAGGTTACGGTGTTTGATTTAAGGGTAACACTTTACAATAAGTTTATATTAGTTAATGTTAGTTACTGTATTTACTAACATGAACAAACAATGAACAATACATTTATTACAGTATTTGATCATGTTAGTTAACATTAGTTAATGGAAATAAAGTTGTTTATTGTTAGTTCATGCTAACTCTGTGCATTAATGTTAACAAGCATGAATTTGGATGTTAATAAAGCATTATTATGATTAATAAATGCTGTACAAGTATTGTTCATAATTTGTTCATATTAGTAAATACATTAACTAATGAAACTTTTGTAAAGTATGACCGATTAAAGATTGACAGAACAATTTATTTTTACAAAATAATGCAGTGCACAGATACATATAGTTTATAACAAGCACTACTATATACATATAAAAATAAGAAGATTTTGATTTCATTCCAACTGTAAAATTCAAACTCACCACAAAGCAGTGGTCTGGAGATGGCTTTTGTATGGGTGAGCAGCACGTAAATGTTACCTGTCTCCAGATCTTAAATGTAGCCGAGGCTCGCTCTGCTGTAGGGAGCGTGTCAGCAATAATCATCTGACTGACCTTTCCTGTTCCCTCGATGTTTCATCCCGTTTGTGGACAAAGGAGGGTTATAAATAGCTGAAGTGCAGACTCCTCTCATACATCCAGCGTGTGCTGCTGTGAATATAAAAGCGGTCTGAAAATAGGACACAGCCATAAAAATCACACAGACCTCTGGCTGTATCACCATGAAAAGCCGCATCATGTGTCTCAATGCTTTCACGCTTTGGTGAAGGTCATTAGAGAGTAAAATAATGTCTGAGCGAGAGGTGTGATGTACCTGTATTATAAAGAAAGATACTCGTATTTTTGTCACCTAGCCTGACCTCAAATCAGTGTCTGGGTTTATTTTTATAGCCTTCTATGTATAGTCTGGTTGTCAGTGTTTTTGTTTTGTTTGTTTGTTTTTTATCAGAGGAACATAATTAATTAATGCAAAGAAGAGACTTTTCTTCCAAAAATGGAAACTCTGTTACTCCACTTGTTTCAAACCGGTTTCTCTCTTCTAAGGAAAATATTTTGAATGTTGGAAAGCAGCAGCCATTGACTTCTACAGTGATATATATATATTTTTTTGGATGTATGTCAATGGTTGCTGGTTTCCAACATTCTTCCAAATATTTTCTGTTATTTTATTCATGAGGAAATTCATGAAAGATTAGAACCACTTGAGCTTGAGGAAATCTTCAGCCAAAATTACTTGATTTTATAAAAAGTTAATACTGTGAAGTTATTTTATAATAACTGAAATATATTTTAAAATTTTATTTATAATTTTTTTTATCACAAAGCTGATTATTTTAAGCAAGGCAAGTTTATTTATATAGCACATTTGGTAATTCACAATGGTAATTCAAAATGCTTTACATAAACAGAAATAAAAGAAATTAAAGCTGCAAGCAGCGATGAAAGGGACCTCGCACCCGGGCTCACCGCCACCCGGTGGCCTTAGGATGACAGAGAACAGCGGACAATAATATTTTAGCCGATATATATTAAAACACCTGAGAAAATCACTGATTTATGCCAAACTTCCTTCTGTCAGCAGGTGGCGCTATGGCTGTGACTCAATATTGGCATGTAGATGTCTTCAGGAGAGGAATTTTATCAACCATGTGAAGTTTCAGGCAGATCAGACATTGTTTGGCTGAGTTATAAGTGTTTCCCCCTCCATGGCGAAGCATCACACTTTCTCAGTCCGCCACGGACACGCCCTTTGGCGAAAACTCTAGATCTTCACAATTGAACATCACAAAGGCCTTTGGACTAAACTAATGGAACATGGATTCGATGTGATAAAATTTGTAGGAGGAGTTTGTTACACCGTAAAACAAGTAACTTCCTGTTGCCAGCAGGTGGCGCTATAACTGTATCTGGATATTGGCATGTAAATGTGTTCAGGTCAGGACTGTTATCAAACATATGGATTTTGAAGCACATAAGACAATGTATGCCTGAGTTATAACAACTTCCTGTTTCGTGGCGAAGCGTCAAAGTTTGTGAGGCCGCCACGGACAGGCCCTTCGACGAAAACTCTAGATCTTCGCAATTTAACATCGCCAAGGCCTTTAGATGACAATACCCAATTTTGGTGTTGATCTGATCAAATCCCTAAGAGGAGTTCGTTAAAGTACGACGCCTGGAAATGGCAAAAACAGCACTTTTTCGGCAAAGGAAGTTAAAAATATCCGACTTCCTGTTGGGTTTCAGATTTTGCTCCAAGAGACTTTTTTGTAGGTTTGACATGTTTAATGTGTGTGCCAATTTTCGTATGTGTGCGTGAAACGTAGCTCGGGGGCCAGTCTGTCAAATGTGCATAGGTGGCGCTGTCGAGTCATTTTGCCGCACCCACTTTTGAAACCTGTAACAAACGTAAATTTTCGCCACTTCTGGGGCGTGTGCAAAGTTTTGTGAGTTTTCGTGCATGTTTAGACCCTCAAAAAGGCGATTCATTCCGGAGAAGAAGAAGAAGAAGAAGAATAATAATAATAAACGGAGCAATTCCAATAGGGCCTACGCACCGTTCGGTGCTCGGTCCCTAATAAGAAGAATAATAATAATTAAAGCTGCAAGCAGCGATGAAAGGGACCTCGCACCCGGGCTTACCCCCGCCCGGTGGCCTTAGGATGACAGAGAACAGCGGACAATAATATTTTAGCCGATATATATTAAAATACCTCAGAAAATCACTGATTTATGCCAAACTTCCTTCTGTCAGCAGGTGGCGCTATGGCTGTGAATCAATATTGGCATGTAGATGTCTTCAGGAGAGGAATTTTATCAACCATGTGAAGTTTCAGGCAGATCAGACATTGTTTGGCTGAGTTATAAGTGTTTCCCCCTCCGTGGCGAAGCATCACACTTTCTCAGTCCGCCACGGACACGCCCTTTGGCGAAAACTCTAGATCTTCACAATTGAACATCACAAAGGCCTTTGGACTAAACTAATGGAACATGGATTCGATGTGATACAATTTGTAGGAGGAGTTTGTTACACCGTAAAACAAGTAACTTCCTGTTGCCAGCAGGTGGCGCTATAACTGTATCTGGATATTGGCATGTAAATGTGTTCAGGTCAGGACTGTTATCAAACATATGGATTTTGAAGCACATAAGACAATGTATGCCTGAGTTATAACAACTTCCTGTTTCGTGGCGAAGCGTCAAAGTTTGTGAGGCCGCCACGGACACGCCCTTCGACGAAAACTCTAGATCTTCGCAATTTAACATCGCCAAGGCCTTTAGATGACAATACCCAATTTTGGTGTTGATCTGATGAAATCCCTAAGAGGAGTTCGTTAAAGTACGACGCCTGGAAATGGCAAAAACTGCACTTTTTCGGCAGAGGAAGTAAAAAATATCCGACTTCCTGTTGGGTTTGAGATTTTGCTCCAAGAGACTTTTTTGTAGGTCTTGGCATGTTATATGTGTGTGCCAATTTTCGTATGTGTGCGTGAAACGTAGCTCGGGGGCCAGTCCGTCAAATGTGCATAGGTGGCGCTGTCGGGTCATTTTGCCACACCCACTTTTGAAACCTATAACAAACGTAAATTTTCGCCACTTCTGGGGCGTGTGCAAAGTTTTGTGAGTTTTCGTGCATGTTTAGACCCTCAAAAAGGCGATTCATTCCGGAGAAGATGAAGAAGAAGAATAAGAATAATAATAAACGGAGCAATTCCAATAGGGCCTACGCACCGTCCGGTGCTCGGTCCCTAATAATAATAAACGGAGCAATTCCAATAGGGCCTACGCACCGTTCGGTGCTC
>CAIGQV010019088.1:4630919-4657671 GCA_903798115.1 Danio jaintianensis
TAATAAACGGAGCAATTCCAATAGGGCCTACGCACCGTTCGGTGCTCGGTCCCTAACAAGTACGAAAATTAAAACAACAATGAATAAAAATGACAAATTATTAAAAACTGATTAAAATGTGTTAAAATAGCATCATTACTTCAGTCTTCAGTGTTACACGATCCTTCAGAAATCATTCTAATATGCTCATTTGCTGCTCAAGAAACATTTATCATTGCTGAAAAGAGGTTAATATTTTTGTGCTAATTGTGATAATTTTTTGAGCAGAAGATCACATTTTTAAATGAATGTAAGTTTAAATGATAAGACATTTTACTTTCGTGTATTAATAGAATTTTCAAAAAGTTAAATATGTGAAAAGTGCTGTTTTTTTTTATTTATTTTGTTTGGTTACAATAAAATAATAAAATGTTTAACAAAAATAAGTCCATGATTTTTAATGCAGAAATCTTTTAATTTATAATATACCCATTTATTTGATAGCGCAGTGATGATATATGATATGATATAACATCCCCTGTGTATATTATATTATATTATATTATATTATATTATATTATATTATATTATGTTATATTGACTTTAATAATTGACTTTTAATTTAATTTAAATATTTCTCTTATTTGGATGTCAAAAAGTGCACTGCACAGTGATAAATTCACAGTTGTCTCAAATAACTACAAATAAAGACTCAATAAATTTATAATGGCTTTTTATAATAAATTTTATTCTGTTAATATCTATGTGACCTTGATGATCTAACATAAGCAAAGGTGCTTATTTAAATCCAGATCTTGAATACTCCATTTTTCACAGCCCTAATCCACTTGTCTAAACCCAGCAGCCTGCCATGCACCGCGAGAGTCTAAAGATTGTTTGAGATGACGTGTAGGCTGAAGGAGAGGCTTGTGTTTGATCCCTCAGGTATGTGGGATGGATGGTTTACATTGTGACGAAGCCAAGAGCTTTTCTCTCATGTCCTGTAGGAGATGATTGCCGTCACCTGTAATTACATGCTCTTCATCTGCAGCCCTGCAGACGTGACTCATCCAAATCAACACACACTCACAAAGCCATTTTCTCCACTGTAGTCTGTGGTTATACGGGGAAAGGGAAAAAAAACGCATGCAGGTTTATTATTGCCTAAGTAACTTTGACATTTTCAGATTCTTCTTTCTTTTATGTTTTTCTATGATGAAACCATGCCAGGCGGGGTCATATTCAAATATTGAATATGCTCTGATTTGGTTTATTATGCAAGAAAATGCAAGAGATTGTAACTCCGCTTTTGAACTTTTCATGAGTGAATATGCAGCGCCATCTAGCAGTTATAGATCAAAACTTCTCAAGCCGGAGTCGTGAAGGCTGTGGTGGACTAACACTGTCATCTAGTGTTTAATAGGATACTTGCTTATTCCTTCAACAGAAATTGTTTACCCAGAAATTCATCATTTGTTATAGATAATTACCCCGAATTGTTAGTAAAAAAAAAAAAAATTATTAAAATTTAAAATTTAAAAATAGATTTTAATTCATTCATTTATTTATTTAAATGAACAATTTTATTATTAACATTATGAACAATTTCTCATGTTTTATTAGTCATTTAATTTGGCTTGTCCATTTTAATTCTGATTAAGGTGTTTACATGCATTTTCATTTGGATTGGACTTGAGTTTTAAACCAATATGTAATGAGGCCATTAATGCATTTAAGATGTTTCTATATAATTATAGTTATATACACACCATCCCATGGCTGGTGCCACCAACTTAATGTCCAGTGCCATCAACTGTACAACTCAAATGTTAGTCTGGAACCCTGTCATTATTTAGTTGCGATTTCCATTTCTATAAACATTCCATGACCACCCACATTATTTAACCCTGTTTTCATTCAGAGCTGACTTAATTCTTCATGCCATTGGCACCAACAATCATACCATATTCAAAGCCACTTAAATTACCTTCCTCCTATTCTGATGCTCAGTTAATCTTCAGCAGATCGTCTTGACCACGTCTACATGCCCTGTGATTGTCACTAGTTAGAATATTTTTGCTCACATACAGTTTCACAGCTGTTCCTAAAAAAGTGGAAAAACTAACTACACTAAACTAAAGCTGTTTAATGTAGTTCACCCGAAAATGAAAATTCTGTTATTAATTACTTGCCCTCATGTCGTTCCAACCCCCCCCATACCTTTGTTTATCTTCGGGACACAAATTAATATTTGTTTTAGATGAAATCCGAGAGCTCTCTCATCCTCCATACGGTCTTGAGATTCTCAAAGTCCAGAAAAGGAACCAAAAACATTGTCAAAACATTCAGTGTCGTCAGTGGTTCAACTGTAGTCCTACAAATCTCCAAGAACACTTGTGTGTGCTAAAAAAAACTGTTAAAATAACTTATTGTTTTTTTTGTTTCAACTTAATTGTTTTATGTTAAATACACTTAACTTAATTCCTTCATGTTGTCCCAACACAAGTCAACTGTGTGGAACCCCTCGTTTTTTACAGTGTATGGCAGGGGTCACCAAACTCAGTCCTGGAGGGCCGGTGTCCCTGCAGGGTTTAGCTCCAACTTGCCTCAACACACCTGCCTGGAAGTTTCTAGTATACCTAGTAAGAGCTTGATTAGCGGCTTCAGGTGTGTTTGATTAGGGTTGGAGCTAAAATCTGCAGGACACCGGCCCTCCAGGACCAAGTTTGGTGACCCCTGGTGTATGGCATATTGCCATTAGGGTCAGCAGTGCAACACGCAAGAGTTGCGCATTTACCCATAGTAAATAGCGCATCCTGATCTGTTGTGGAAGATTTAGGTGAACAAAGTCATTTTTTGGTTGTTGTTTTTTAGTTTTTTTGGCACACAAAAGTGTTCTTGAGCTACTGAAGACACATGTTTTGACAATGTTTTTGGTTCCTTTTCTGGACTGTGAACATCTCTAGACCCTTGCTGTCTTTGGAGGATGAGAGAGCTCTCTGATTTCATCTCAAATATCTTACTTTGTGTTCCAAAGGTGAACAATTAAAAACAGAATCTTTTATGTGAACTAATCCTTTAAATGTGTTTCTTTACTTGTTTGTAGGTTTACCTGTGTGTCCTGAGCTGACTAGAGATCATATTCCTAAAGCCAGAGACGTAAGCCACTTCCTGTCTGTCACGGGCACCGTCATCCGCACCAGTGTGACCAAAGTACTGGAGTATGAGAGAGACTACATGTGCAATAAGTGCAGACAAGTGTTCTCCGTGCAGGCTTCCTTTGAGCAGTTTTACACCTTCACTCCACCCGCCAGCTGCCCCAGTGTGGAGGGATGTAGTTCTTTTAAATTCACCTGCTTATCTGGGAGTGACGCCCCTCCGGCCGCCTGCAAGGACTACCAGGAGATCAAAATTCAGGAGCAGGTGAGAGTTTTGTTTTTGTGATTTTTGTGATGTTTATATAGGGAGAGTCACTCTCGAGCAGCCTGGTGCTGAAAAAAATGCTTATTCAACAATGAATATTCTGTTATTTCTGTTATTTCTAACAGAAAAAAGACTTTTTCAACACATTTCTAAACATAATAGTTTTAATAACTCATTTCTAATCACTGATTTATTTTATCTTTGACATGATGACAGTACATAATATTTTACTAGATATTTTTCAAGTATTTTTCTAGTATTCGGCTTAGTGACATTTAAAGGCTTAACTAGGTTAATTAGGCAAGTTAGGTAATTAGTAAAATCATTGTATAACGATGGTTTGTTTTGTAGCCAATCAAAAAAATATTGCTTAAGGGGACTAATAATATTGACCTTAAAATGGTTTAAAAAAAATTATAAACTGTTTTTATTCTAGCCGAAATATGACAAATAAGACTTTCTCCAGAATCAAAAAATATTGTAGGAAATACTGTGGAAAAAATGGCAAATTCTGTTTAATGTCAACAGGGTCTTGCTATGAAGCTGATGTAATGGGAAATTAAACTCTGTAAATGTCCTGACCGACACTCTTTAACCAACAGGTACAGAAGCTGTCGGTGGGCAGCATTCCTCGATCCATGCTCATCATCCTGGAGGATGATCTTGTGGACAGCTGCAAATCAGGTTAACTGCAGTAATAGAGTTCAGTCTGTGGTTTAATTATGCATGTACACTGAAAAAAAAAAGAAGATTTTCTTACTTAGAGTTTTTGTCTTGTTTCCTGTCCAAATATCTAAAAATTCTTAAATCAAGCAGCATTTTCTAGACAAGTAAAAAGAAATTGTTTGGTTTTCATATTTAATAAGTCAAAATCAAGTGTTTTAACATTTATTTGTGCTTGTTGTATTTTACAAAAATACAACAAAAGAGGAAAAAAACAACAACAATAATTATACATATAAAATACAATACATAAAAATACAAGTGGTTTTTTTTTTCTTTTAAGCAAAATAATCTGCGAGTGGGGTAAGTAAAATAATCATAAAAATAAAAGTTTTCGCTTTGAGAAGTTTTTTTTATTTACCACATTATTTATCTTGTTTTATGGGAAACATTCTTGATTAAGAATTTTTAGATATTTGTACTAAAAAAAAAAAGACAAAACTTTTAAGAAAATCTTTTTACAGTGTACTGCCCTTTACAGTTTGACAGTAAAGAAATGATCATTAGTATGTCATCAAATTATATTTGTTCTAAGTATTTTTTTTTAAACATTAAATACAGTGTAAAAAGCAATTAGTTTTTTTTTAAACTGTGAATAAATCCATTGCCTTAAAAGTGACAAGTTGATTTTACTTAAAAAATGTAAGTAATTCTGTTGTAACTTTAAATGTATAATTTTTTTTATGCACATAGTTCATTTACTTAATAATGAACAATGGGTTTACTCACTTAAAGTAAAGTCAACTAAACAATTCTTACAGTGTACTGTTACACTGAATTAAATTTTAGTCAGCGTTGATGATAAAATGCATGAAAGTTATTATTTTAATTTGGGGAAAAAAAGTAAAATGGCACAATCAAATGTAAAGAAGAAAAACAGATTTAAAGCTAGCTTAGAGTTTTATTGTTCTGAAAATATATTTTTTGTCATGGTAGAATTTGATAGTTCAGGGTGTTGTTTTTTTCACAGTGTGTTTGCTTGCTGTTTATGTTTTCTTCACTGTTATAATAATAGTAGCATCCCTCAGGGCATCATCACATGTCTTTTTGACTCATGTGATGCTGTCATGTGTATCTGGCAGGAGATGACATCACAGTGTATGGAGTTGTGTGTCAGCGCTGGAAGCCGATGTTTCAGGACTGCCGCTGCGATGTGGAGATTGTGCTGAAAGCAAACTATATAGAGGTCAATAATGAGCAGTCCACAACAGCACTGGTGCTGGAAGACATTCAGAAAGAGTTTGAGGAATTCTGGGACAGTCACAAACATGACCCCATTGCCGGTACACAGTCTCTGTTTCTTAAAATATTGATCAGTCTTGGTGGAAATAGGTTATTGTAGTAAACGAAGTCTTAAAGTGTTGGTCAAAAAACATTGTCCTGAAATATAATACAAGAATTCACAATAGATTAAAAACTAAAACTAAATTAAACTAACAAAAGTTGCAGAAAAACTAGCTGAAAAAATATAATAATTAGCAATAATAATAAGCGCTCATTCTGTGGTAGAAAATCTGGCCTGTGGCTGTTTAGAGAAATATCTGTAGATGAGCTTTTACAGACGAACACTTCAGTAAAGTGCATAATTATATACAGAAACATCTTATGTAATATATAAACATAAATCATGTTTTACTTATTCTTCATTTGCCAAACAAATGTGAATATTTAACTACATATATAGTTTGATCTTTAAAATGAAGATGTTTGTCTGAATTCTTCATAAATTTTACTTGTATTCATTGCGTTTTTGTGGTTTTGGGTGCAGTGTCTGTTCAAACAATTCGTTTATTTTATTACTAAGAGGTTTGCACCAGAGTTAATCTAAGCATTGCAAACATCAAACCTTGCTTTTGTCGACACTGGACATGTTCTGTTAACTAAATTACTAAAACTAGATATATAAAAACTAAATAGAAATCTGTTCACAAAATAAAAACTAAACTAAAACTAACAAAAAACATTAATAACACAAACAATCTAAAACTAAGCTGAAATGTACAACAAATGTAAAAAAAAATTTTACTCAAAAACCAATTTAAAACATGCAAAACTGTATTAACCTTGGGGTAAACAGCATGATATTTTTCAGCATCATGTCTCCTTGGCATATAAAAGGTTTCTCACTTTCTTATTGCTATCCAAACTCAATTTTGGTCCCTGTAGTGAAAATTCAGCTGATGAGGACCTTGAAACTGTGTTGTAATCTGTTGCCAGTAGTGTTTGCTGAGGCACTATATCACTATTAGGCTGCTATTGCTCATAGGGTTATATTGGGTTAGGGATTTGAACAAATCCCAAACTGCAACCACCGTATTAAACTTTGCCATGTAACTCATGCTACATCATTTCTGCTGTGATGAATGAAACCTTAAATCACATTTTGAGAATATTACGTTTCTAAGCAGTCCGATACATGAGTTCAACATGGTGAATATTCATTCATTAATTTTCTTTTCGGCTTAGTCCCTTTATTAATCTGGGGTCGCCACATCGGAATGAACCGCCAACTTATCCAGCATATGTTTTATATGCCCTTCCAGCCGCAACCCATTACTGGAAAACATCCATACACACTTATTCACACACATACACTACGGACAATTTAGCCTACCCAATTCACCTGTACCGCATGTCTTTGGACTTGTGGGGGAAACCGGAGCACCCGGAGGAAACCCACATGAACACGGCAGAACATGCAAATGCCCACTGACCCAGCCAAGGCTCGAACCAGCTACCTTCTTGCTGTGAGGCGATTGTGCTACCCACTGCGCCACCGTGACGCCCCATGGTGAATATACAGTAAGAAAAACATAAATAAATAAGGAACCACCTACTAATTTTTCACAACCACTCTTTGTAACCACCCTAGCTACTAATAAGCGCTGCTTAGTAACTCACCAAACCATAGAAGCCACCCCAAAACTGGCAGAATATGGTTGTTGCTAAAAGGGATACAGCTGCAGCCGGAAGATAATGAGAGTTAATTATATTATTTATTAAATTACCCATTAATTGTATTTTATTAACATCTAACCCAACTCTAAACCCAAACATCATAGTAATGTAAAAACAGTAATTAGTATTATCTATTGAATTACCCATTAAATTGTATTTTATTAATGCCTAACCTGCACAGTGTAATGTAAAAAATATTTATTATTGTTGTACACAGTCACAACAAGAGTCACAAACATTGTTATATTGATGTGAGTATCCGCAGCTGTATCTTATCTAGGCTTTACCCCAGTATACACCTTAATATCTTAAAACTCTTTGTGGTCTCATAGGATGCTATAGAAATGACTGGTTTTTCAGTGTATTGAGGCATTGTTATGGTGTTCTTTAATGGTTGCTAGGGCGTTGTGGTTGGTTGTTAGGGTGTTCTAAGAGGATTCTAAGGTATATTGAGAGATTAAGGTGTCCTGAGTGGTGGCTATGGTGTTATGAACTTGATAAACAATTGCTAGAATGTTCTGAATTGTTTTTTAGGGTCTCTTGGGATGTTGTTAAGGTGCTTTGAGTTGTGGCTATGGTGTTCTTAGTGGTTTATACCAAAGTCCCTTTAAGGCAAGTCATTTCAACTCTGTGGCCATCTTTGAAAGGCATTCTGTTTGAATGGGAACATCAAATTCTCCAAAACAGTTTGCCAAGCTCATGATTAAATTTCATATTTGGAAACACCAATAAAATTAACAGGGTGTCCACGGGGTCTTAAAAAGTATTAAAAGCTGATAAAACAATTTAGAGGACTTTATGGCCCTTAAAAATATTAAAAAGTCTTAAATGCTATTTTAGAAAGTATTAAATTTTGAATTACACATTGTGTATTACACATTATCATCCTCTAAATAGTGCCTCATCTGATCCTGCTGGTCTTCTGAAGTAATTCCCAACTTGGTCTTGATGGAAGATCTCCTCCCAAAATGACAGCGACCTCTTGGTTTACAAGTTTGTGGGTGTTCCAGTATTTGCTGTGATGTGATATGCGTTTCATACAAATTACAAAACCAAAGAACATTTGAAGTGTAGTTGGTTCGTTTAAAAGTAGAGATTTCAAGCTTTGTGCGGATATGTTTCTCATGTCTGAAGCAAGTATTCGCTGAGATTCCAGTGCATTTGCTGACCCCAGAGGGTTCAAAACAACTGCAGAAACTCGTAAAAACCATAGACCGTAAAAAATATGGACGTAGTATCTGTGACGTCACCCATAGGTTTCTGAACAGCGCAAATTGAGCTACAAGTGGGCATGGCCAACCGTCTCCATTTTGTTCGTCATCGCACCAACCGGGGGTAACCAAAAAAGGGCAGAGGCGGAGCGTGGCTAATACAGATGCCTGCTAGCATTTTGCTTAGACAGACTTTTCTTTGGGAGAAACGCGTAATACTTCATTACCTGCGACTCGTTTTGTGTTCTGACCACATGTGCTTGGTTGTATACTATATCAATAAAGTGTTTAGTCTTTTGAAAACACTGTTATAATACATTGAGCCACTAAGCATTGTACTTATGACATTTTTCTACAGAAGGAAAATGTGAATAACTTCCAAGTACGTCAAAAATAGTCTGTGTTAGTAAATGCAAGGTTATTTATGAAATCCAGGCATAACACTGTACGACAATGTTTCAGATGACTGTTGTAGCCTACAGCTAATCAGTCTGTCAGATTCTGGAGTGCATTCAAGTGCTAAAGAAAATTATAAATTATCTTAAAAAATGGAGGCCACTTGAATGGTCTGTGAGCACAATTAAGTGCACAGCATGCCATATTATCTGATAATTGTAGGAAATAATTCCAGAAGGCAATTGACTGTGTAAAGCCACATAAAACAAAACAAAAATACGATGTTTATGCCGAGTTCACGGCTAATCAGCCAGAATCAGCTGAGGTGACGAGACAGCGAGCAGCGAGACCTAGCTGTCACTCAAGTGGCCACGCCATTAATTATGCAGACTTAATATAACTCAATATAAATGAAACGTATCATATCACAAGTTATAAAAAAATTCACCCCCCCTCACAGTTGTCATGAAGTGTAATATTAGCTATATACACCAAAATCGTTTTATATACCAGGCTGTAAACACCTTTTTTCTGCTGTAAAGTTGGCCATTTTAACATTGGGGTCTATAGAAATTTGCTCTATTATGGAGATAGGCCTAGTGGAATTTCGATGAATTGCAGTTTTAGTTACTTCCGTATTAGCTTCATGAGGGACAGCAGGATGTTGCCGCTTGGTAAAAACACACGTCTGGTCTGAGTTTTTCCCCCAGAGATTCATCAGTCTATATTGATCAATGATTGGCTCCTCTACTAGTAGGCGGGGCTTCATTCGCCATATTGAACGTTACACTTTTCCCCATTAAAAACTATAACAGTGACATGTCTTGTGTATTCTGTAGTCTTTGTTTATACTAAGTTATATTGTAGGTTTGCAATCTACAGTTCAGTTGGTCAGTTCTAAGTGATTTATGCTGTTTGTAACGAACCAGAACACCATAGATAACACTGAGCTCTCCTTAACAAGCTACCAGATCACCTTAAGTACCACCAGGACATCCTAGAATCCATTTTAAACCACTTAGCAACCACCTAGAACACCCTAGCAACTCAGACCAAACACCCTGTTGGCCAACAGTGTTGGCTAAGTTACTTTAAACCGATTAATTACTAATGACATCATTAAAATTGTATTTAAAATAGTTTTCTAATTACTTTGTCTGAAAAGTAACTTAATTACGCAAGTAATTTAATTACTTTACATGACTAATAAACCATTGTAATGAAAGTCTTAATTCTTTACGTTTGAGTCAAACAGGATCTTTTGGTTTTATTTAAAAATCAACACTTAATGCTAACATTAACATTAATACTAAATGCAACATGTCAAACATTACATGCATTAAAACACAAAGATTTCAAGGCACCGACACCTTATTTGTACATACAAATAAGGTGTATGTATACATACCATATATTGACAAAAATATTTTAAGCATGTGCAATTGTCTTGACAAATATAATTATCTTTAGTAGTTGAGAAATAGAATTATTCTGCAAAATATATTTGTATTGCAACAAAAGCAACAACAACAAAAAAACTACACTACTTCTCTGAACTGATTTATACAGAACTGTTGAATTAATGTACATCATTTAAGTAAAAGTAATCCCTTACATTACATTTCAGGTGAAAAAGTAATTTAATTACAGTTACTAGTTACTTTTAATCTTGTTACACCCAACACTGCACCCAGAACACGCTAGCAACAACACTGTACCCACTTAGCAACCACTGTTACAACCTAGCAACAACTCAGTCAGAACCTTCTAGCAAGCATCCAGTAAACCCCTGCAGCCACTCATAATGTTTGAATCTCATGGGATTGAGTGTGTTTTTTGGCATTCATATCATCTCTTCTTTTCTTTCTCTTGACATTCTGAAGGCAGGAATGAAATCTTGATGAGTCTGTGCCCTCAGGTGTTCGGCATGTACGTCGTCAAGCTGGCTGTTGCTATGGTTTTGGCAGGTGGTGTGCAGAGAATAGATGCGTCTGGAACCAAGGTGAGAGGTATGTGTTCGCACTACACATAATAGACGGTCTGACATTTTGGCTCTTTGTGAAAGAAAAAGTTGAAACTGTATTACTCATGTGAGCAGATCTGAATAGTCGTGACTCAGTGGATGAGCTGTGTGTGTATAGGAGAGTCTCATCTGTTGCTGGTGGGTGATCCAGGAACTGGGAAGTCACAGTTTCTGAAGTACGCTGCTAAGATTACACCGCGATCTGTGCTCACTGCAGGAATTGGATCAACTAATGCAGGTTCCACATGTTCTTCTTATGAACCTCATGTCAACGTCTCATTAACATTCTGAATATGTTCCCTAGGGCGATGTTTTGAATAGCATAATAGTATACTGTTGTTGAATTGAATTTGTTCTGTGCACAGTATGCAGATTTTCTGAATGTTAAAAATGAAGTAAAAACACAGACTATTGGTTTTGAATGTTATGAAATACTTTTATGAGTAAATGTAACTATCAAGTATATTTGTATGAAAGTATATTTTTCAGCTTTTTGGCAATTAATTGATTTATTTCATTCAGTATAACTTAAATAAAATAACTTACTACTAAAAGTGCGTTGCTAAGTGGATACTGGGTAACAGAGGTTGCCAAGTGGGTGCTGGGTGCAGTGTTGGGTGTAACAAAAGTAACTAGTAATTGTAATTAAATTACTTTTTCACTGAAAATGTAATGTAAGGCATTACTTTTACTTAAATGATGTACATTAATTCAACAGTTCTGTATAAATCAGTTCAGAGAAGCAGTGTAGTTTTTAATTTTTTGTTGCTTTTGTTGTAATACAAATACATATTGCAGAATAATTTTATATAAAAATATTTCTCAACTAAAGAGAATTATATTTGTCAAGACAATTCCTTATGCTTAAAATATTTTTGTCAGTATATGGTATGTTTGAAATAAGGTGTTGGTGCTTTGAAATCTTTGTGTTTTAATGCATGTAATGTTTCACATGTTGCATTTAGTTTTAATGTTAATGTTAGCATTAAGTGTTGCATTAAATGAAACCTAAAGGTCCTGTTTTACTAATTTTAAGAATTAACAATTTTTTTAAATTGTTTATTCCTCATATCATTTATCATATCTAAAATTAAATAAAAAACAAATGAAAAAAAAAAATAAGAATTTTCAATAAGAAGGAAAGGTTCAGTGTGTGTTAAAACCATTAATTCAAAACTTCAGTTATATTATAATAAAGTTAATTTAATGTTAATTATATAGTCGATATAATAGTAGTTTCTAATCAACAGTTTTAACGCATATTGAACGTCTTCATCTTATTTATTTATTTATTTTTAATGAATAAAAAAAATTATATACGTTCATACAATGTTGTAATATATCAACTATATAATTAACATTATATTAACTATTATATTACAACATTGTATGAACGTATATAATTTTTTTATTCATTAAAAATAAATAAATAAATAAGATGAAGACGTTCAATATGCGTTAAAACTGTTGATTAGAAACTACAATTATATCGACTATATAATTAACATTAAATTAACTTTATTATATTACAACATTGTATGAACATATAATTATTATAATTTTTTTATTATAATATATATTTATATTTATTATAATTTCTTTTCAACTTTATTATATTTATTTGTTGGAGAATGTTCAACTTTACTATCACAAGAATAAGTAACATTTAAAAAAAGACAAAAAATGAATTTAAATTGTACTATATTATTTTAATACTTTGTTTGTAAATACATTAGAGGCTATTGACTGTAAGCATTTGAGCATTAGTGTAAAATGTATTTAAATATTACAATTAATCATGTTCAAAACCCCTCAAATTTAGGTTGGAAAAAAATAGAAAGGTGTTATATATGAAAATAAATAGATGTAATGTATTTGGATGTTAATTACATTAAAAATGCTGCATAATGTTTACCTTTTACTCTCTCGTAACTGCCTCGTAACCCCTCCTAAGATGGATTATATACAAAAAATTATGTAAACTTTATGTAGTAATTTCTAATGCGCACAGTTTTGCATCCACTTCCCATGAAGTTAAATATTGTTGCAGACTTTTTCAGATTGCTGTGTACACATACTGTTTTTTTAAAATGCATCAGTTTGTGCTGTGCATTGGGCTTTTATTGCTGTTGTGTGATTGTGAAATGTGGCTCAGGTTTGACAGTGGCGGCTGTGAAGGACTCTGGAGAGTGGCATCTGGAGGCTGGAGCTCTGGTTCTGTCTGATGGAGGTCTGTGCTGCATTGATGAGTTCAACAGCATCAAAGAGCACGACCGCACCAGCATCCATGAGGCCATGGAGCAGCAAACCATCAGCGTGGCCAAAGCCGGGTGAGTGCTGGAGCTCATAATCACACATGCTATCAGATCAGATGATTTCCCCATTCCATTTGATTCTGATTAGGCATGGAAATGTGCAGAGCTGGTGGTCCTCCAGGAACGTGGTTGAGAAACACTGGACTAGAGCAGCAATATACAACATTACGCCAAAAAAATGGAGTGAAAAGGGAATTAAGCATGCTGAGGTGTCTCTTTCTGCATGATACTTTGGGGGTTTGTGCCACACAAAGACACCTCACGTTGTTTTATTGACAGATCCAACATGCTCCACTCTGGCTTTGTTCATCCATATTTTGTTGCTGCTCTAATGTACTTTAATGTTTTCTCTGCTGCACAGATATGTTTATAGATAAACTATATACAAATCTCTGAATCTCTATAGAAATAAAAATCTCTGGCAACGGACATTAAATATCAGCCAGCCCTACAGCACTTTCCCCTGACTCTCTGGCTTTTGCACTGGGGAGAATGTACATAATATAAAAAGGGAATCAATTTATAGCTTTTGAGTAACTTTTTGACCACTTAAATTATTTGGGGAAAAAAAGAAGACATTTTTTTTTCTGCCCTACTACATATCTGAGTCACATATGACTAGATAATTCTTTAGCGTTTTTTATTAAAAGAAGCTCGAAAGCAGCAATAAATGTCCCTCTTTTTATTTTTTTAGAATGGTGTGCAAATTAGACACAAGAACCACCATCCTAGCGGCTACTAACCCAAAGGGCCAGTATGACCCTAATGTGTCTGTGTCAGTAAACGTGGCTCTTGCCAGCCCCCTGCTTAGCCGCTTCGACCTTGTCCTGGTTCTGCTGGATACAAAAAACCCAGACTGGGACAAAATCATCTCCTCCTTCATCCTGCAGAATAAAGGTTTGTCTCAGAGAAGAATCTTTTGTTTTTTTAATATCAGAGGTTGTCAAAGCCTGTTACATTACATTGCATTGCGTTGCATTGCATCGCATTATGTTATATTATATTATATTATATTATTACATTTATTTTTTTTATTTTTTTGTGTGTGTCCTATATGAATAACAATATTTAAATAAAATTTTTCATTATGTTTTAAATGGTTATATATTTTTATTAAATATAAAATGCTATATGTAAAACTAAAAATACTTTATAAAGTTACATTTTATTAAATTATTTATAAAGGTAAACATTTTGTAAATTGTATTTCACATGCATATACAATATAAACGTTTTGCCTTAGAAGTATGTCTTTGCACATTGAGTTATCTTATTTAATAATATTTATATTTATTTCTATGTCATTATAATATTTTTGTTTGTTTGTAATTTCCTGAGTATATTTTTAACTTGGCACCTGGGTCACATACTGTTTTAGTTGTACATACCATTCAACATAATGCAGTTTGTGAGTCATTATTTGAAGTGTTATTGAATCAGACGCACCCCTATCTATGCCTATCTATGTCTCCATCATGGGATTTGTTGCATGTTCTGTATTCATTATTTTTCCAAGCGATCCCACTCTGGTAGGAAAACCTGTCCCCTTGAGTCCTGAATCGCCTCTTATTTGCCTGAGATTCTCTTTGATACTCACTAGAAGTTCATGGTGAAGCCTTGCCATTTGTTGCACATTTATAAAATATTCATCTTAACCGTCTCTCTCTAACTCTCTTTCCTCGTGTTTTCCCTCAGGAGCTCCGAGCGAGTCTTTGTGTTTATGGAGTATGGAGAAGATGAGGGCCTATTTCTGCCTCATCAAGACTCTTAAGCCTCGTATAACACCGGAAGCAAACTCTATCCTGAGCCGCTACTATCAGCTGCAGAGACAGAGTGACAGTCGAAACGCTGCTCGAACAACCATACGCATGCTGGAGAGTCTCAGCCGCCTCGCTGAGGGTAAGATGCTAACACCTAGCATAACAACTGATCTAATTTCCCCTGATTTATGACCAAATTAATCTACTATTTAAGTTTATTCATCTTCTGAGATCAAATTTTGAGCTTTCAGCCACCACAGCTTTGACAATTAGGCTTGTCTGAATGTTTATGCTATATATTTTCTAATTGATAAGACGTTGTTGTTGTTGTTGTTGTTGTTGTTGTTGTTGTTGTTGTTGTTTTATGGGTGCTTAAAATCTATAACCATTATCTGTCTGTCTAGCTATTGGTCACTAGCAAAAAGCCTAGTAACTAGTCTAGTGCTTACAACAGTGCAACATTTTAATAATCAATCATGTTAGAAGCATGCTAGCAACAAGCTAATTAATGTTAGCAAATTGTAAATCCATGCTAACTATATGCGATAAATGCAACATAGTTATTTATGCTAACAATATACTACCATGTTAAACGAATGATAGCAACCAATTCAATCTTTTCATGTTTGCAATATGTTAACTACTTTAAAAACATGCTAGAAACATACTGATTTATGTTAAGATTTTGAAGACCTGTGTAAAGGTTATAGCAGGATAATGCTAACAACATGTTAATTAATGTTAACAATGTTATTAAAAACATGTTAGCAATCTTGATAATGTGGCAATTCAAGGTAGCACATGCTAAATAATACTAGAAACATGTTAATGCTAGTCATATATGTAACGTTAGAAAACATGCTGTCAACATATGTGACATTTAAAAGCATCTAAATTAGGCTAGTGGTGTCACAAACATGATAATGAACCTGTTAATTCATCCTAGTGTAATTAATTAATCCAAACAACATGGTATACACGCAAGAAATATGCTAATAACATGCTAATATGTTAGTTTTGTTCTAAAATATGCTAACAGCACTCTGAAAAATGTTGAAACACGTTTTTATTATGTTATGTTAAAACTGTTTAGCAAAAATGTTATTAATGTGCTAACAAACCCCGGTACTATGTTGTTAACATGTTAATGCTAGTCATATATGTAAAAGAAAACATGCTGTCAAAATGGTAATTCATGCTAACAACAAGTGTAATGTTTTAAAACATCTAAATTTATTGGTGTCATAAAACTTGATAGTGAACCTGTTAATACATTCTAGTGACATATTAATTAATCCAAACAACATGGTATACACACATGAAATATGCTAGTATACTAATATGTTAGTTTTGTTCTAAATTATGCTACCAGCACAAAAATGTTGACTATATGTTCAAACTGTTTAGCAAAAATGTTATTAATGTACTAACAAAGGCCGGAACTGTGTTTTTAACATGCTAAAGCATTCTAGCTGCAAAACTGTAAAACATGGTTACAATATGTGCTACAACATGCCAGAAACATGGTAAGATTTGCCTGAACAAGCCTAGTAACTAGGCTAGTGCTTACAATGGTGCAACGTTAACAATCAATCATGTTAGAAGCATTCTAGCACCAAGCTAATTAATGTTAGCAAATTGTAAATTAATGCGATATGCGATTAAATGACTAAAACGTCAGCAAAATGCTAATTTATACCAGCAGCATTTATTTATGCTACCATGTTAAACGGATGATAGCAACCAATTCAATCTTTTCATATCAGCAATATGTTAACTACTTTGTAAACATTGTAAACATGTTGTTAGCGTTGTTTTTAGCATGTTTTTAATGTTATTAGAAATATGTTAGCTATCTGGTTAATGTGACAATTCATGGTAGCGCATACTATTTAATACTAGAAACATGTTGGCAACATGTTAATGCTAGTCTTATATGAAACATTAGCTAATTCATGCTAACAATATGTGTAACATTTTAAAACATCTACATTTATGCTTGTTATGATGCTAATACATCCTAGTGACATATTAATTAATCCAAACAACATGGTATACACGCAAGAAATATGCTAGTAACATGCTAATATGTTAGTTTTGTTCTAAAATATGCTAATTGCACTCTGAAATATGTTGACTGTCAAAACTGTTCAGCAAAAATGTTATTAATGTAGCTAACAAAGCCGGTACTGTGTTATTAACATACTAAAATATTCTAGATGCACATATTGTAACCATGTTTTACAATTTTTCTACAACATGCTACGAATCTTCTCAAACATGTTAAATCAAGTTCGAAACACACTAGCAAAGTTCTAAGTCATTCCGGCAGCATGCCAAAGCCAGACTAAGATTTTTCAGGCCAACATTAATGTATTTCTGCAATGTTTTCCTATGTAGTTTTTTTGCTAAAAGCCTTTTTATAATTGATCTGCCTGTCGTTGTGTGTGTTTCTGTTTCAGCTCATGCCAGGCTAATGTTCAGAGAGACTGTTACAGTAGAGGATGCTGTTGTTGTGGTCTCTGTAATGGAGTGCTCCATGCAGGTACTGCTATTATTAGCTACATTACATTGACTGACATTACTCCATTAACCTGAAGTTATATTACTCTTTTGATGAACATTTGTTTGTGTTGGCCACAGGGAGGCGCTCTGCTGGGAAATGTGAATGCTCTGCACACTTCTTTTCCTGATGAGCCCTGTGAACAGTATAAAACACAGTGTGAGATTGTGCTGGAGAGGCTGGGACTCACTGATATCCTACAGAGGGAACTACAGAGACTCTCAAGGTAAAGCGAAATGCTTATTTAAATAGTACTGTTTGTTTGTGATGTTTATGAATCAGACATAGACGCACACTATTGTTTAGAGGTTTTGAAAGAGTTTTTTTTCAGCAAGAACGAATTAAACTTATCAGAATTATTTTTTATTCAGTAAGGATGAATTAAATTGATCAAAAGAGACAGTCAAGGCTTTTTAAAGATGTTTCGAGTTTAAAAAATGGTAGTCTTTTGAACTTTAGTGATATGAGAATCGAAGACATTAGCATGGCTTTCACAAAATATTAAGCATGCAGTTTAAACTTAATATTAAAGTTTTAAGTTTAATTTGAGGATTTTTTTATGTTTTTAATGATTCAATGAATCTGTTAAATGGTAAATGTATTACATAAATTTATGAAATATTATTTAATTATAAAAATGTATATAATTATATTTGTGAAGATGATTTGTACATTTCATTAATATGTGTTTGTATATTATATTAATAAATAGTTTAATCAGCATTTTCTATATTAATTATATTTAAAATTTGAATTAAATTTATATAATCCTTAAAATCAGTTAATTGTAATAATATTAATCAATATTTAGTTCTATTTTTGTATAAGCCTTAAAACCACTTGTAAATGTAATAAAATGAAAATGTAATAAAAATATATCTAAAATAATCAGAAATCCCTTGATAAAATGTGTTATATTTTAAATTTACATTTATACAATCGTTAAAATCTGTAAATTGTAATTATATCAATTAATTAATTAATTCATTTTCTTTCGGCTTAGTCCCTTTATTCATCAGGGGTCGCCACAGCGGAATGAACTTATCCAGCATATGTTTTACACAGCGAATGCCCTTCCAGCTGCAACCCAGTACTGGGAAACATCCATACACACTCATTCTCACTCATACACTACGGCCCATTAGCGCCAATTCACCTATAGCGCATGCCTTTGGACTGTGGGGGAAACCAGAGCACCTTGGAGGAAACCCACATCAACACGGGGAGAACATGCAAACTCCACACAGAAATGCTAACTGGCCCACCCGAGACTCGAACCAGCGACCTTCTTGCGGTGAAGCGACAGTGCTAACCACTGAGCCATCTTGTTGCCCTATATCAATTAATATTTACTCTAATTCTATTTTTTGAAACTTTAAAAGCACTTTGAAAATGTAATTGTATATAAATCTTAATTGGTCAGAAATCCACTGATAAAACTTTCGACATATATTTCAAATTTGAATTAAATGTGTATATAATCTTTAGAAATCTGGTAATTTTTATTATATCAATCAATACGTAGTTCTATTTTTGTATGAGCTTTAAAACCACTTAGAACATGTATTAAAAATGCATCTTAATTGGTCAGAAATCCACTCATAAAACTTTCTATATTTATTATGTTTACAATTTTAATTTATATTATATAATCCTTCCTATAAATCCATATTTACTCTAATTCAATTTTTTTATAAGCTTTAAAAGCACTTAAAAAAATGTAATAAAATATATATCTGAATTAATCAGAAATCCACTGATAAGGCTTTCTAAATTTATTATTTTTAAAATTTCAATTTGTGTTATATAATTCATTTATATACATTTATAGTTATATTCTACACTTATTATATTTAAGATTTAATTAAATGTGTATATAATCCTTAGAAATCGGTGTTAATTGTAATTATATCAATCAATATTTAGTTCTATTTTTGCATAAGCTTTAAAAGCAATTAGAAAATGTCATAAAAAATAATCTTAATAGATCTGAAATCCACTTAAAACGTTTTAGATTTATTATATTTAAAATTTCAATTTATATTATATAACCCTTAAAATCTGTTACTTGTAATAATATCAATCAATATTTACTCTAATTCTATTTTTGTATAAGCTTTAAAACCGCTTAGAAAATGTAATAAAATATATATCTAAATTGATCACAAGTCCTCTTACTTAAAGCTTTAATGTATCTCTCCAGGCTGCAGAACGGAAGACCAGGATCCCCTAAAAGTCCTCAATCACATAGTGAACACACAAATGAAAACACAACCAGTAAGAATCAAAGTAACCCAGAGCCCGGCCTGAACTGGTTCAACTTCTTATACAAGACCGCCTTCAATAATCCCCCATCACCCGTCATTACCTCAACACAGAACGCCACCTTACCACCAGATATGACTAGCAAAAACCAACACCAGCAGGCTTCAATGTGTGCAGAAAATGTATCTGTGGAAGAAGCTGTACAGGAAACAGTCTCCAAAAAGCTCAGAGGCAAACGACTGAAAGAGATGAAAGCGGCCCTCCTGCCGAGCAAAGATGATGATTTGGAGGACATATTTTCCCACAGTACACACATGAAGCCCTCAAAATGTAAAAACATGGCTGACACTAACCAGGAGAGTGGAGAGGATATACACGGCAAATTCACAAACTTCACTTTCAAGCCCAGAGAGAAAATGAGTCGCGCTAATACAAGCGCAAGTACAAGTGCTCCTGAAAAACAGAAGAAGAGGAAGAATGAGACAAACTCACATCCTCCAGTAGAGGGCAGTAACGCTAATAAAACTCTCCGAATGGAAACTCACAATAAAAACAAGACTCATATAGACTCTGTAAAGGATGCAATGAAGCCCGAAGCTCCTAATAAACAGGATGTCAAGAAAAACGAGTCAATCTTACGTCCTCCAGCAGAGGGCAGTAGAGCTCATAAAACTCTCCAAATGGAAAATCACGATGAAAACAAAACACCTATAGAATCTGTAAGAGATTCAATGAAGCCTGAAGCTCCTAAAAAACAGGGTGTCAAGAAAAATGAATCAATCTTGCGTCCTCCAGCAGAGGGCAGTAGAGCTGATAAAACTCTCCGAGTGGAAACACATAATAAACCCAAAGATGTTTCCTCACAGGTCTTGAATGATGAGACGTCAGCTCAGAAACAGATGTTTGAGGACACCGAACATCCACAACAGCTGCTGTCGAGACTGAATGCTCTTTCTCCAGGTGAGAACGACGGCAGCTCTAATAAACAGCCACCAAAGACGGACCCCCCAAAGGCTAAAGTTGCCAGCTCGACTCTGGCCAAACTTTCCAGGTTTTCTTTTACGGGCTTGTCTGAGGAGCAGGCTGGAGATAAAACAGTGCGAACTCCACCAGTGGCCGTAAATGGCGGTGCAAATGTTATGGCAACAGGTTCTGGAAAACAGGAGAACATGATAAATATGAGCATGAGGAGAGGGATCTCTGACAGACAGGAGGATGATGGAGAAAGCGCTGGAAAGAAGAGGAGATGTTTTGAACTGGGCTCTGGAGGATCTGCTGGACTCATTAAAGGGTTTTCACTGTTCAGCTCGTCTGTCATAGATGATGAAGATCTTGATGATGTCTGGAACTGGTAAAGCGAGGTGTGGTTGTTGTGCGATAGCATTATATTTCTTTTTTTTTTTTTTTATGTTTTTTTTTGTGTTTGTTTGTTTGTTTTTTTGAAAACGTGATGTTTTAATTACTGCAAAACAATATATCACATGATCTGATGTCACAGTAATGGCAGTGTAAGGAAGCTATTTCCACTTTTTCTTTTTGTTTCAGTAAATTGCAGTGATATTTAGATGTCTGGTTTCAGTTATTTATTTGTTTGTTTGTATTTTTACAAAATTGAACATCTCCATTTTTTTTTTTATGTAGTTAAATAGAAATGTTCATACTTTGATATCATCGTCGTCATAAAAACAACCTTTTGCGATTTGCCCAAATTTTAAATAGTGATCAATTTTTATATTGTCAAATCCTGAGGGGTACTTCACTAAAGCAAGATAAGAGATTGAGCTGGTATTTTCAAGCTATCCTGGCAGAACTTAGCCTTTCCATGAAAGCAGGCTAAATTCAGTTACTGCAGAGATGGATTCTTTGCAACAACGAGGCTAAGATAAAGTTGTTAGATTTGCTGTAAATGCTAGAAATTAATGTTTTACAGTCACTCCATGTTCTTCGTCCTTTACATAAATTTTTAAACCATAGAATTAAAAATAGGATTAGCGGTAATTGTATTTGTTTATATATGGCAGTTTCAGATTTCCTTATGTAGGAGATCTATAAGAGAGATCAAACAGATGTAAGTGCGCTCAGAGCGAGAGAAAACCCTCCGACTTATGTTTTGTTTTTTTGTTTTTTTGTTTTTTTCCCTCTTATATGTTTCTGTTTAGTGTCTGCAGGAAATTATTGGTAGTTACTAGATCAGTGGGCGAGAGTGGCTTTTTCCAACTTGTTAACTGACAGGTTTTATCCATATTTGCATCATTGATTATGTGATTGATGTGATTGTGGTCTATTTAAGAATGCAGCGAATCTACACTGATACCAGATATCTACACCAGGCTTGACATAGCGGCACATTCTCATCCTGGATCAGCAACAGATTAAGCCAGGATGCGCTGATTAAACTACTGTAGGTCAAGTGTCACTTTTTCTGTTATCCTGCCTTTCTTTATTCCACTTTTGTGCAGTTGGAATTACTTAAAAAATAAATAAATAAATAGTTCAGCCAAAAAAAGAAAATGTACAATCAGGTGTTTTTAAACCTTTATGAGTTTCTTTATTCTGTTGAGCACAAAAGAAGATATTTTGAAGAATGCTGAAAACCTGTAACTATTGACTAGTTACATGTTTTCAGCATTCTGCAAAGTATCTTCTTTTGTGCTTAACAGACGTTAATCACCTTCACTGCAAAAAGTATTGTCAAAGTCAAGACCACAACTTTTTTATGTTGCTTTAACTTATTTTAATAAGTCAATCAGGTGTCGACCAAAAAAAATTAAGTTATAGAATGACTGCGTCCGAAATCGTATACTTCCATACTACATTAGTACGTAAGTAGTAGGCAATTTCGGACGCAGACAATATGTTTAGTCCGTTTGATTGATGTAAGTTGAGATGACTAGAAAAGTTAATTTAATTCAACTAGAAAATTTAAGGCAACAATAATTGTTTTATTGTTGTTGCAATGATTTGTTGTTCAGCAATATCTGTATTTGGCCAATAAAAATAAAGCCTCACTATTGGTGCCTTTTTGTAAATTCAAATAACCATTAAAACAGATGCTTTAATATCTGTGACGGATGCTGTAATAGATGTTTTCATGCTTGAACAGTTCACCCCTGGGGACCTGCAGATGATACCATGGCGAAGAGATGTTGTGTGTGTTCATGGAGACTGATTTTACTCTGCTGGGAGTTTAGGGATGAAGGTACAGCACTGGGGGATTAATAGGATCATATTGGATCTGCTGCCTGTCCTCAAGGTCAAAATCATGGATGAAGACACTTTTCTATTACTGGATTGTTTTTTCGATCTGCTTTAAAGGGATAGTTCAGTCAAACGTGAAAATCTGATGTTTATTTACTTATCTTCAGGCATCCATGATGTAGGCGCCTTTTTTTTAATTCTAGTAGACGATTTTCAGTAACAATTTAGTTTAGGTCACAATTCTTGCTATTAACTACTGGCTTATTGCCTGCCTATTATTAAGATATTAACCATTCATTAATAGTTATAAAGCATGATCTTATTCTGCATCCCTAATCCTAGCCAAAACCTAAACTTCTACCTTAATTTAAATCAACAGCTAATTAATAGTTTATTAAGCTAGTAATATTAGTTAATGGTTTGTTAATTGTGACTTAAACTAAAGTGTTACCAGATTTTCTGCTTCAACTGTGAACTTTGGTGATTCATAAAATGCTGATCAACAGCCAATGGCATTGAGATTTTTCAAAGCAACATATACAAGCAACACTAACTGAACATTATAACCTGACCACCTTGTTTATAGTAATAATGGTTTAAATGAAGTGAATAATGTTTCTTATAGACCGATTTATTTATTTATATGTTTTTCATTTCAAGACCTCAGTGTGTCATGCAAAACAGGCTTATTGTGAATACGTACCCCCGTATGCATTTCTGGAGAGCGCAAATTATGTAGCCAGAGGTACGTATGGCTGCATTTTATCTTTAAAATGAACTCTACGGGGTGGTATGACGCTGGTGAGGGCTTCTGTTCCTTTTCGCGCTTACCAGCTGACCCCTTATCTCCGTGTGGATAGCTTTTCGGTTGTTAACAGTTTGCCCAGTAGCTCGCCACGTATGTATGCAGACTTGGGACATGGAGTGGACTTGACTTTGACGACTGGGTTAAAGTCCAGTGGTTTCAGAACGGTTCCAAAAAGCATATAAAACAAAAACAAAATGCAAAAAATAAAACAAACAAGCAAATGACAATGTGAAAACGTGGTAAGATCTGAAAACGTGGCAAAAATCAGGCAGCCATGAGGGCTTTTCTTTTCCTATAGGGTTGGGTTTATGAAAGGAGGTGGGTGGGTTGGTCGCTCAGTCAGTCAGTCGACAGCAGCCTCTGGTGGATTTATGCGAGGACAGCAGGCGCAAATGGCACTCGCCAGAGAAATCGGAGATCTCAAAAAGCGTACACAGCGGCCTCTCGTGGAATATCGGGTGAGAGAGCTGAGATTAATTAAATTTGCAGCAAATTTTCATTTTTGAATTAACATTTAATAGCTGGTAAACACCTTCTTTGTTTATTTTTGTTGGAACTAAATACATTTTTATATATCATTCATTCATTCATTTTCAACCGCTTTTCCGGGGCCGGGTCGCGGGGGGAGCAGTCTTAGGAGAGAACCCCAGACTTCCCTCTCCCCAGACACTTCCTCCAGCTCCTCCGGGGGGATCCCGAGGCGTTCCCAGGCCAGCCGAGAGACATAGTCCCTCCAGCGTGTCCTGGGTCTTCCCCGAGGCCTCCTCCCGGTGGGACACGCCTGGAACACCTCCCTAGGTAGGCGTCCAGGAGGCATCCGAAACAGATGCCCGAGCCACCTCAGCTGACTTCTCTCGATGTGGAGGAGCAGCGGCTCTTCTCCAAGCTCCTCCCGGGTGACAGAGCTCCTCACCTCACATCTATTTTTATATATCATTTTATTATTATTATTATTATTATTATCTCTATTTTACCAAGAAAAGCACATTGAGATTAAAAATCTCTTTTACAATAGTGTCATGGCCAAGATTAGGTAGTATACAGTTCACATGGGTTTGACTAACAAACAAAAAACAAGTAACCGGTAACATCATTCATCCATCAAAACACACATACAATGACAGTTAAAAACTATTCAGAACATCTACAGGCCAATGTTTCAAACTCCATATTTTAACAGAGCACAGTTCTATTAAAACCTGTTTTGTTCTACCAAATATCTCAAGTGCAACAAAATTTTATGGCTTGTCAGTTCCACCAGTGTGACCTCTAACATAATCAAGTGACACTGCCATGAAAAAAACAAAACAATTAAGTCAAAGTCTAGAGCCCTGCTTGTGTTAGTCTATGTTCTCTGTGGTATTTGTAATTTCGACATGTTTAACCACTTGTTATGGTGTTTATGATGCATGTGGTTAATGTGTCCTTAATAATCTTGTATTTTGTCATGAAGGAGTTGTGAGACTGTTAACTGAGTTAGTGGCGTGTGTCCTTGTGTTGAAGAGGGTCAAGGTCTGTTCAGCTTCGGTGTTGGTTTCAGAGGAGAACGACTGCGGTCAAGGGAGGCTGGAGGTAAGATGAGCCTTTAATGGATCTGAAACTTCCTGCAGATGCATCACTGGCTCTATCAATAATGAAGCGTTATTGATTTAATGCCTCTGAATGTGCCACTAAAGAACACAAAGCCACCCAAACTCAACATTACATCATCCCTTAGTCGTATCAGAGGCTTTTAGAGGACTGGATTGAGACATTGTCAAAAATTCTAATTGGGACATTTTATAAAAACTTTTTTTTTTTTTTTTTTTTTTTACAGTATCAGAAATAAAGGTACAAAAGCTGTCGCCCTTTCAAAAGGTACATTTTTATATACGTTTTAAATGCTAATATGTACCTTTAACGTTCAACATGGATCCTATAGGAACTGATATGTACCCTTTAAAGGGATAGTGCACCAAAAAATGAAAATGTACTCAGTATTTACTTACCCTTGACTTTCCAAACGTGTTTGCATTTCTTTATTATGCTGAACACAAATGAAGTTATTTTGAAGAAGGCTGAAAACCTGTAGCCGTTTACTTCCATAGTAGGAAAAGCAAATGCTAAGGAATTCAATGGTTACAGGTTTCCTGCTTTCATCAAAATATCTTCTTTTGTGTTCAACAGAAGAAAGAAACTCAAACCAGTTTTGAACAAGTGAAGGATGAGTAAATGCTGACAGATTTATTTTTTTGGGGGTGAACTTCATCTCTTTAAGCACAAAAAAAGTGTTCTTATTGAAAGGGTACTGCCACAATCAGCAAATCTTTTATGGCTGGGAGTGTTTGGTTGCATCCAAGTTTATATACTTCTAACCATTATACAAATGACTTTTTATTATTCATAAATAAATACATTTACATCACATTCTAAACAACGAATCCTTAAAATAGCAGAGAAGGTACTAGCAGCTCATTAGAGATATATATTGCTTCAAACAACTAAAAATGCCAATAAAAGTCACTTTACTGTAGAGTTAAATTTTGCATTTTCATTACATGTGTATGTATGTACAGTAGTGTGAAAAGGTGTTTGCCCTTTACTTAAAATCTAAATTCTGTTCTTTTCATTTGTCTTTGAATTTCTTTGGATGATGTCTTGCTTTTGAGGATCTTTTGGTCTACTCCACTTTGTCAGGCTGGTCTTGTTTAAGTGATTTCTTGTTTGCAAACAGCTGTGGCAGCAATCAGGGCAGGGTGTGGCTAGAGAACTTGAGCTCGTGTGATAAACTAGAGTTATGTTTTAATGGGAAGCAAACACTTTTTCACACAGGACTATCTAGTTTTCTATTTTGTTTTTGTTTTTAATAATAAAAACACTCATTTCAAAACTGCATGATGTTTACTTTTGTCATCTTTGACTAATATTTGAATTTGTTTGAGGATCTGAAATGCATGTGACAAACATGCAAAAAAAATCTGTAAGGGGCAAATACTTTTTCACGCCACTATGTATACATACAACTGTTAATTACCAGTGCAGTGCTATTTTTGTATTGAGTGACAATTGTAATATTAATATTTTGAATAAAATTGGTTTATATTTGTGTGTGTGTGTGTGTGTGTGTGTGTGTGTGTGTGTGTGTGTGTGT
>CAIGQV010019088.1:4666676-4702389 GCA_903798115.1 Danio jaintianensis
ACACACACACACACACACACACACACACACACACACACACACACACAATACAAGCCATACAGTTTACAATGTGGGCGCGTAATTAATATATTGTGATTTTGGGGGTGAACTGTTCCTTTAAGAAACATTACATATTTTAAATGAAGTGCAGGTCAGCTTCGGCTCTTAAAATTGTCAATATAAGCACTTTATGCACACTGTAATAAATCAGGTTAATAGACCCTGAGAGCAGGTGGTTATGCAACTACTGTGGAAGTATTTTTTTATACTGAGCTTTCGTTTAAGCTCAATCTTTTTATCGGTATAGATTATCTCTTATCATCATAGGGATACAATAAAACCCGTTAAAAAGAACAATGGTTTGCTCCTTGAATGATTCCAGCACAAGCTATAAACCATAATTGTTAATCTAGTGTTAAATTTGAAGCCTGTTTAAATTGTTTGTCCACAGAATTGGATAATTGGAATTGAATGCATGAGCTTAATTAAGACATCATGGACAACTGAACCTAGATAATACACTTATTATGCAGCCTTTCTTCACTTTATATAAACCCAATTAGGCAAATAACTAACCAATGTTGATCTTGCCATGTGCATAAAAATATTTATTGCCTTGTGTGTATGGGTGTTTCCCAATACTGGATTGCAGCTGAAAGGACATCCGCTGTGTAAAACATATGCTGGATAAGTTGGCGGTTCATTCTGCTTTGGCGACCCCTGATGATTAAAGGGACTAAGCCGATGAAAAATGAGTGTATGAATGAATTAATGATTTATTTATTTATTTATTTGCACTTTCACTGTTACACATGACAAAAATCAATATAAATAATATTGTCATCATTTAAAATGCAGTGAATGGTAAAACATTACTTTGTCTATATAAAAAACTGCTGTTTTTACATTTTTTACACTTTTAAGCCAAACCTCAGAACTTTCCTATTGCATGATTATCATCAATTATAGTTCAATAAATTACAGCTCTTGTAAATTAAAAAGAAAATCGTAAAACTATTAATTAGTACCTCAGGCCTAATTTTTTATGTATTTTTTCATTATTTTCACCTATATACAGAATTTCTAAAACCATAGGAAATTGATTTTGTCACTATTCAAATAGTATATATAATTAAAGTATTATTCATAATTTCATGTCAGAAAAATAGCATTACATGAAGATAAGTGTCCAACAGTAAAGATAAATAAATCACTCTCATGTAATTTGTATATTATTTAATTATAGTTATTAGTTAGGAAATATTAAGAAAAACTACTCAATAACTACCTTGTCATCGATCCCAGTTGTAAGAGCAACAAATAATAACTTGACTTCTAGTTGATCATTTGGAAAAGTGGCAGAAGGAAGATTTTTCCGATGAATCTTCTGTTGAACTGCATCCCAATCATCACAAATACTGCAGAAGACCTAGTGGAACCCGCATGGACCCAAGATTCTCACAGAAATCAGTCGAGTTTGGTGAAGGAAAAATCATGGTTTGGGGTTACATTCAGTATGGGGGCGTGCGAGAGATCTGCAGAGTGGATGGCAACATCAACAGCCTGAGGTATCAAGACATTTGTGCTGCCCATTACATTACAAACCACAGGAGAGGGCAAATTCTTTAGCAGGATAGCACTCCTTCTCGTACTTCAGCCTCCACTTCAAAGTTCTTGAAAGCAAAGAAGGTCAAGGTGCTCCAGGATTGGCCAGCCCAGTCACCAGACATGAACATTATTGAGCATGTCTGGGGTAAGATGAAGGAGGAGGCATTGAAGATGAATCCAAAGAATCTTGATGAACTCTGGGAGTCCTGCAAGAACGCTTTCTTTGCCATTCCAGATGACTTTATTAATAAGTTATTTGAGTCATTGCAGAGATGTATGGGCGCAGTCCTCCAGGCTAATGGGAGTCATACACAATATTAATTCTTTTTCCACTGCACCATGACTTTATATTCTATACTGTACATTATTTCTGTTAAGTGACAAGACTTTTGTCTAAGCAAAGTCAGACCTTACTGTCCTAATTAAATAATTAAAAATCAAAGCATGATCATATTTTATTTTGGTAAAATAAGCGTAATCTAGAGGCCTTTGCCTTTCATATAAGCCACTTCTGATACCAAATGATCAACTAGAAGTCAAGTTATGATTTTTATTTTCCCCTAAAACTTGGATAGGCAACAAGACTTTTGTCAGGTAGTGTATGATTAAATTCAGTAAAAAAAAAAAAAACTGAAAAAAAAGAGAAAGTTAGTGACCCCTTATTTTTTTTCAAAATACGTAAATATATCTATTTTTCATTTCTTAAAAAAAGTTATTTTTTCTTTTTTTTTCCCTTTTTTTAACTGTCTACATCATTTAATTTCTCTTAAATTATAATTATTACATTGAGTTACATTGACGTGGGAATATATGTGACAATTGTTTCCTCCGTTATCATGATAATTGTACATGTAGATGTAATGCCATGTGTTTTGCAATACGGATGTTGTGAAAAATCAGGGCTGAAATCCCTATGTTTTGTGAATTTATATGTTGCGCAAGAGACAAAAGCAGAGTTTCCTGCATCTCTCTCAGTAGCTCTCCTAAGAGTTTCAGTGTAATGAGATTGCAAGGTAAATGGATGTGAATACTGCAGAGGAATGTGAAGAAATGAATGGCCCATTTGGACAGCTTGGACAACAACCCCTTAGTCTGTCAAGCAGGTGTGGAAACAAACAGCCTTAAACAGCTTTAAATATAAATAGTTGTGCTGTGTTTCCCTCTAGAAGAATGTGCCATCTGAATGGGGGGTGAGTGTGCTGGTAGATTTCAACCATGGCCATTTTATTTTATCCACATAAGATAATGAAAATCCTTAAGTAATTTAACTTAGGGGTGTCCCTGAGGATTGAGGTAAAGTTAGTTTTAAATTTGCATATTCAGACTTTCACCTTCTTAATAGAATTTCAGAAATATATTCGTTGCAAATTCTAAATAGGTAGATCATATTAGCAGCCAATGACTATCAAAGTGCAACATGGTTCACGGTCAATAAAATAGTGCTAATGTTGTGTTGAAGTCATGGTTGTGTGCGGTTTCAGACCGAATACTCAAAGTAGTGTGGTAAACAATATAGGGACAGTGTCACAAGTTGTCATATTGTGCGCATAACAGGACGTCATTATAATTAATCTGTATTAGCCTTTTTAAATTTTGCTTTACTAATTTAATACTAATATACTAATTTATCGAACACGAAAGTCAGAATGAGCGAATATGAAACCAACTCTAGCTCGATTCCCTGAGGGGGGACATATCCCTTAGGCAAGGGTTTTATATAAGGGCGTTACAACAAACTTATAACAAATGATAACAATATTCAATTTAAATCACTCAACATTTGTATCGTCGCAGTGGGTCCCTGCCTATACTGTAGAATTGTAAGAGTAAAACAAAATCAAGTTAATTAAGTCAACATATTATTGAATAATGAATACGGTAAAAAGGCATCAAAACAGCAAACCTTTAGGCTAATACATGGTAGTTAAATATATAATAAAATGTTAAAAAAAAAAATAATAAAGTTTAAAGAATTAATTAAAAAATAAATTTCATTAAAATTTTTGTATTATATTCATTGTATAGTTATAATGTGTAAATCGTTGTAAAAATCATTATTAAAAAAAAGGTCTGTCTATCTATCTCATCTTTTATTCTGTGTGTCTGTCTCATTGCTCTTTTATTCCATCCGTTAGTTAGTTTCAGCATTATTTTTCAATGGAAAATAAATGGAAAAACATTTTATTGCACCATTAATGATCATTGTATCTTTGGAAAAGCAAAGTGTGCACTATAATTGAAAACCAAAACATAGAAATTATTTATAATAAATATAAAACATAACATAAATTACTTAATCAGAGTTTAAGGTCAATATTATTAGCCCTCTTAAGCAATATTTTTTTCTTCCCAATTGTCTACAGAACAAACCACTGTTATACAATGATTACCCTAACTTGACTGATAAACCCAGTTAAGCCTTTAAATGTCACTTTAAGCTTGAATACTAGTGTCTTAAAAAATATCTAGTAAAATATTGTGCACTATCATGGCAAAGATATTAGAAATGAGTTATTAACACTATTATGTTTAGAAATGTGTTGGGGAAAAAAAATCTTCTCTCCGTTAAACAGAAATTGGGGAATAAATATACAGGAGGGCTAATAATTCTGACTTCAACTGTATATATGTGCTTCTGCTCCCGGTGGGCGGAGTCAGTGTCGCTGTGATTGCGTTCCTCCGTCCGTGGCTCTCTGGAGGAGATCTGCGGCCAGTGAGATCACATCCTCGCGATGCAGCTGCCAGCGAGTCACAGAGCGAACAGCACCGCTTCATAACTCAAATCTGCGACATTTGCGCCAGCTTTTCAGCAGCTACAGCGTCGCGAGACACGAAAACACTTCATAAACGCTTATAAATACGCAGGTTCTTCCAGTCGTCCGTCACTATGGAATGCGGTTTGACTTAAAATCCTCCCCCGCTCCTCTTCTTGGTGGGCTCGCGCATTTAGTCTCGGTTTTTTGTGTTGGGTCTGAGGCTTTAGTCACTGAAACCGAGCGCGATGTGGGCCAGGAACGACTTCGAGGACGGTTTCGACACTTATAAGATTGGTAAGAATTCTTCCCTTGCGTTTTGACACTGTAAGGCATATATATGTTTATAAGGACAGCCATGTTTGATCTTGGACTGGCGCGTGTAACGGCGCGTGTATTGTTGTTCCGCGCGCTCAGCTTGTGATATATTAGATAATGTGATGTTTTCTTGTGAACGTTGTGATGTTGTTGTGCTTGTGGAGCTTTGACGGCATCATTTATGGCTGTTTTTTTGAGTCAAGGGACAGTTTAAGACACTAGTGTCTCTATAACAGGATCTGTCCCTTTAATAGAAGAGTCTCTATTAAAGGGGGTCTCTGTAATGTATGCAGTGCTGTGGCACACAGATGTCATAATTGTTCCTATGTATGTGTGCGGTTTCTGCATTTTTAGCATGAAGACATTCACCTAGACTTCATTCATTGTTACAGGCATTAATATAAACAATTTTTGTCAGGCTTATTTAGTGTAAGGATCATTTGGTGGCATTAAAATCACTTTGCAACCCCAAAATAATAATTAAAACTGTAAATGTTAATAACTAATAAGTATGTTGCTTGAATTTTATGTAAATATCTGTTATGCTGAATACCATTTTGACATTTTTATTTTCACAAGCGCTATTTGAAACATCAAGACACTTTACTTGCATATTTAGTTATTTCCATCTATATAAAATCAGTTAATTTTAATCTATATGGTTAATTATGTAGTAATGTTTTAGTAAAATGTTAATATTTCTAATTAAAAGGTCTGACCCACTGAGAACTGTCAGTATTATAAAGGTTTCAAATAGAGAGTTCTTAACTTTTCTAAAGTTGTATTGGAATTATGTCTAAAATATATTTAAATATGGCATGTCTGAAAATATATCATATTTTTTATGAACAAAAATGATCTACATAAGGACTCTAGTTTATTTTGTATTGATTTAATTCTAAAGCAAAGTAAACAGTAATATCTAGAAAAATATAACTGATAAATACTATGCTATACTATTGTTTCAAGTTTGTAGCTTCTATTAATGTATAAAAACAAATTACTACTTTTATTACTGTAGCTTTTCCTCTCAAATATTGACATTTCAATTGCTTACCTTACATGCATCTTTAGTGCAATATTTCAGTATTTCTTACTGTCTTGTGTAAATTGCACATTAATTCAGTTCTGATTATTCTGTGTTGAAAGTTGTCTAAATATTGAACAGCGATGCTACAGATTGAAACTGGTCTCTCTGCCAGTCTTCTTAATAATTCATATCACGTTGCATAACTGCTGGTGGTCTAGAAGAACGCCTGGTGCCCCGTCAACAACCAGCTCTGTTTACCCAGAATATTTACAGATCTGCTACTCTGTCATGATGCCTAATGTGGATCACTTTCATATGAACTACTGTGAACTTGAGGTTTTTTTCTACCCAGGAATTACGGGTGTCTAATTTGGGCTCTGACCTTAGTGAGTTTTAGCCTCTTCGCATAAAGCATCTGAAGTATTTCATTTTTGATTTTTCTGTATATTAGCTGTGTGATGTATTGCTGTTTCAGGGAAAAGTACTTTAAGTGGCTTACTTTAAAAGTGACTTTTCTAAAGATGTATATATGGCACAATAAAAATGCATGTGTTTCTGCTGACTGTACCTACAAGGAAAAGAAAATTTGCATTCTTTTTCAAATATTTCACAAGTAATATTTAACATCAAGGATGCTGCTAAAATGTGATTAGTGCGTGTAACAGTCACGCATGTTCACATAGAAAAACAATGGAAAAGTAAGTGTATTTTAATGAAAAATGTATTCTGGTTGAATGGTCTCTTGGGCTTGGATAGGTTTAGGGTAAGTTGCATGCAATTATGCATAATGCATTGCTATTATTACTGTTGTAATTACATGGAACATGTGTAACAAAGACACAGTCAAATAAAGTGTTACCAAAATTTCTATTATGTAACAATAGTTATTTATTTTCTCAGTTTTTTTGTTCATCTTATTGTAAGCAAATCATAAAGGTCAGAGATGCTGGCAAGAGAGATTTCATATACCACTTTTTTTTTCCTGGCAGGCTTTATGGAGGACAGCCTAAATGGTGGCATCTAAACGGATTACACCTTAGAATAGATTAGGCCAGCACACATTTGGGACAAGCTTTTTAGCACAAGACTGACCAGTTGGTTCACTGAACTTGACCTTATTTAGTGTTTGAACTGCTCAAATAGGTAAATGACTAGGGCTCAGGTATGGTAAGGATAGTTTTAAGTGTTATTATACATGTTGAAAAACATTGTGGTGCTTTATTGGATGTTTATTATTTTTGTTTAATATGAAGTAATAAAAAACACTAGTTATGATAAATGCAGGTTACATTTTATTTTGTTCTAGTTATCTTGCCATGAAAGAGCCATACGTAGCTGATTTGGCAATAAATAAACAAACAAACAAAATTATTTAACTACTGAGGAGGAATATGAATTAACTACGTGAACTTAATATGGTTAGGGTTAGGACAGGGGCTAGGTCTAGGGTTAGTTGCTTTTATTCATTAATTAATTTTCTTTTCGGCTAAGTCCCTTTATTAATCTGGGGTCGCCACAGCGGAATGAACCGCCAACTTATCCAGCATATGTTTTTACGCAGTACTGTAGTAATAAGAACACCTTAAAATAAAGTGTTACCAAAATGTTTTATTCTAAATTATTTTGTTGGCATTTTTGATCAGGTTCATGTGTCTTGCTGAATAAATTAATATTGATTTATTTCAAAAATACTGGCCCTTAAGTTTCTTGTTGAGGGAGACACATTCCCAATGTTTTAATCCATCTCTTTTGTCCACTTTTGACCACTTTTCTTTGAATGGAAAGTCTCTGGACAGATGTATGGACATTTTCTGATCTTACAAATAATCTATTACCGAATAAATGTACCTATGAGCATGAATGAAGTCAACAGTAAACGATACAAGGCGCAGCAACTTTTAATTTCTGCTCTGATATCTGTAGGTTTTTATTAGAATCAGGACTGTTTCTGAAGATTGTGCTCGTTTCATTTACAATTTTACATAGCAAAGGTTAAAGCGCATCATGCTAGTGCACATCAACACCACATACTGAATCATTGAAAAATTAGGTCAGTATGCTGAAAGTAGGTGATTTAAAAATAAATAAATAAAATTTCCCCCAACCATACTATGAAAGCAATGTGAACGAATGTGTTTTCAACTACCTCTGGAAGTGGTCGAAAGCACAAACGCTTCAGCTTAAAACATTTGCACTTGCAATTAGCTTGTAGCTGAATCTAAATAAAATGCATTTTAAAGCCAGGTGTAAATATGGCCAAAAGTTTGCAGTTCTCTAGTACTTCAGCAATATCCACTTTAATAACAATATATCGTTTGAGCGTCGATATTGCAATGTGTGTGTCTGCAGTAGTCACATTGCAGGATTAGATAATTTATTAAAGATTAAAAGATAAAGATATTATTGTTTTTAAAATGTTTTATACAATGATGAACATGCTATTTTACGTTTGATTGTTCTTTTTCTGTACTTGATTACTGTAAGACTCCCCAGAAAACCATAAAGCACTGTTTATTTATTTTTGCATGTCATTTATTATGATTTATGCAGATCCACTGCATAGAAAAGGACTTGACCATCCCAGTTGATCTAAATAATGAAATCTTTCCAAATAGAGCTATCCAAATCATCTGGTGAAAATTATATTCATATCGCAATATATATTGCAGCAAAACAAAATATTGCAATGTCAGATTTTTCTAATATCGTGCAGCCCTAGTCCAGTTGCATTTCCAAGTTGTTATGTGTTATTGGATGCTCAATTAAAGACTTTAACTGTAAGTCAAGTAAACAAAGTGGACATCTTCCATATTAACCCTCATCTGTTTGTTTTGTAGGTTCGAGCACGTCCTCTCCTGGATGGGTCCCAGGCTGCGACTCGGCATGGCAAGCTTCCTCTTCTGCCACTGGCATTAGCAGCCGCGGGCGCCGCCATAGTGCCGCCTCAGACAGTGGTGATACCGGCATCGGAACTTCATGTTCTGACAGTGTAGAAGGTACAAATCTTTATATGGTGCATTTCTCTCTAACAAACTCTTGGTGGCTTGGTTGACTAGTCTAAGGATGCTTTCATGCCTATAGATTGTTTTATTCCAAACAGGGAGTAAAATTGTTACAATGTTGCTTTTTGGTCTTAGTTCGGTTTGCTTTCACACAGTAAAGTTTCTAAACGGACCACAATTATTCAAACAAGTCACTTGCAATATTAGTATCAATATTAATTTATTCAAACAAGTCACATGCAAGTAAACTCTCCTCACATTGGTCAGAGTTTGGTTTATTTTCTGTGATTTAAGGCTGTCATACATCGTTATTTTCATTTATGACAATGAGAAATTAGGCATTATAAGCAAAAAGGTCATCGTCATAGTCATCACCAAATACAAATCGGAGGTAAGAGTTTCTCATACATAGCCTCATTTCAATTGTCAAGGGTTGTCAAATTGCGGGTTTCACATATGCCTAAATGAACCGAACTAAGGGGGCAAACAATCAAGGTTTCGAAAACAAACATCTAGGCGTGAAAGCACCCTAAATGTGTTTTGTGAGGTGTGGAACACATTATTGATTGGCTGTTTGTAATTCATGGCTTTCGCAGACAGACATTTTCAAGCAAGCTCATTGCAAAAAAAAGCCAAAGTCATGACCCATGTGTAAGCATCGCTTTAGTCAGACAAAACCTTAAACCGTCAGCTCAAGTTTCTATGACTAAGAAAAAGTAGTGCTTTCTTCCAGTTGATTGTTGATTTTTGGGATGTTATCCTGAGCTACAGACAGATTGTAAAAGCAGCTTAGAAATAGGTCACGCTTCCATGTCTCCTAAATGTATGTAGGCCAATGTGTGCAGTGGCTTATGGGTAGAGATTATAAGATGATGAGTAATGTGAAATCTGTTCGGTTTCTCTCTTTTAACATGAATATTTGCATCCAAACACACTGATTCTGGCAGAAGAGGATGCTATGACCACATGTGTATTTTTTGGGGCTTCAAGCTGATCCTTCAGATTGAGCCAAGCTTTTTAGTTAACATGTTAGACAACATAGGACTTATAAGGTCAACCAAATACAACTTCAGCTTAAACTAAGAGTTTAGTGCCTGATAAGAATGTCTGCGTTTGAATAAATTAGAAGCGCAAAGAAAAGACAACTATTCAAATGTTTGAAGGTATTAGTTCAAACATTGTCATTTACTCACCCTCCACTTGTTACAGACCTATAGGAGTTTTCACTTTCTAGGCGAACTCTTTATTTCAACCCTGGTTAAAGGAACTTTGGAAGGTTAGCATAGGTTTTTAATTGGGCATTTGGAGCAGAGATAGGACATGTTTTGGACAGTTATGTAAAAAGTTGTTTCAGGAAAATGTTGGAAAGTGTCAGTTGGAGTGAAAAAGATTGATTCATTTTTGTCATTGTAGTCTAAAAATCTTTATCAGTCAGCAATGCATATTATGAGGATGCACATTCATGCATAATCGTGCTAGATGCTCTGCGCCGATATTTCTTTCCTGCAATGTCTGATATGGTCATTCATGTTTCAGTGTTTATAACTACCAACAGCTTAGCAGCTATAATCACTCAAAGGCAGTTTGAAAGTAGCACATTCACTGTAGAGTCCTTCATGCATTATACAGGGGAATTCAGTGCAAGGCTGTTTCTTTGCATTCTAAATAAACCAATGGACTTCATTTGCAAACAATAATTGAGTGCCAGTTAAATTTAGCCGGTCTACTGATATTTGTGAGCGCCGTCTTTCGGATGAGACGTTAAACCAAGGTTCTGACTCTCTTTGATTGTTAAAAATCCCAGGATGTTCTTCGAAAAAGAGTAGGGGTTTAACCCCGGTATCCTGGCCAAATTTGCCCACTGGCCTCTGTCCTTCATGGCCTCCTAACCATCCCCATATCATAACTGGCTTCATCACTCTGTCTCCTCTCCACCAATCAGCTGGTGTGTGGTGTGCGGTCTGGTGCAATATGGCTGCCGTCGCATCATCCAGGTGGATGCTGCACACTTGTGGTGGATGAGGAGATTCCCCCCCATGTGTAAAGCGCTTTGAGTGTCCAGAAAAGCGCTATATAAATGTAAGGAATTAAGGAATTATTATTATTTATTCATGAGATGTTGGTGGTACACATCTAGACTCTCAGTGCCAATGAGTTCCTGTATCTCATCAGAAGTCTCAACTAGCATTATTATAGCCTTGTTGTTATTGTTTGCTACAGTATTAGTTCACCCAAAAATTTGAATTTATGTTATTAAGTACTCACTCTTATGTCACTCCAGTCTGATCCTTCACATTGAGCCAAGGTTTTTTTAGTTAACATGTTAGGCAACATGGGAATTATAAGGTCAACCAAATACAACTTCACTGTGAAAAATGCTGGGTTCCACACAAGCGATTTGTGTTGAGTCAACATAAAGGAATTAAGTTAACTTTTTTAGTTTTTACAAATTTTAATTGGATTGAACATAAAACAAATAAGTTGTCCCAACAAAATCTCAAGAATTGTGTTGTTTCAGCTCATTTAAAATAAGTAGTTTGAACAAGCCACAATAAAATATTTTTTGAGTGTTAAAATAAATTAGAAGCGGAAAGAAAAGACAACTATTCAAACGTTTGCCGTTTTTGTCATTCTAAATACTTTTAAATGGTTAGTTCACACAAAAATGAAAATGTTTACTCACCTTCCACTTGTTACAGACCTATAGGAGTTTCTTTCCAAATACAAAAAAAAAGAAGTTTTCCCTTTTTATCTTCCCTTTTTCTAATCCCCTGAGACCTTTGTTCATCTTCGAAACACGAGGCAGGACGAAAGTGAGTAATTAATAACAGAATTTACATTTTTGGGTGAACTAATCCTTTAACTAATAGAGCACTTGTCTTAAACAACACTTTTTTTCAACAACATTCAACAGAAAACCTTTTATTCGGTCCCTATGTTTTTTGGTCACTAGGACAACTGTGTGTTCCCTCCATCAGTGGAACCCAATGGGGTTTTCTTTGTCCCTGTTTTATAAACATAATTGTTTCCTAGGGCTATGATGGATTTGTTCTCTGGCATATCATGTCTTTTCCAGCATGAGCTCCCAGCTGGAGGCGCATCGTCCTGCCCTACATTTCAGCATCTAATAGCCAACATCCCCATCTCACCATCCTCACCCTACTTCCTGTCCCACTGCTGTCTAAAGGGAGTTGACGTCTGTCTGGCTCAGGGCCACAGGAAGACTGAACAGAGCCGTCGAGTCGACCGCGGTCATGCTCGTATTGATCAGAGCTCGCTGCTTTAATTGATCTCTTTATCATTAGTGCAGTAAAAACGCCTCCGCTCTGGGCTCAAATCAAGGTCAAGCACAGACACATGGCTGCTCATACATTGCTTTTAGGCTGCTGTTGTTCTTGAGATTTTGGCGAAAACCTGTGACTTCATTGAAATGGTATAAACCCAGGGCTTTATTTCAGTGCTGAAGTAGATGCAAGCCGCCAGTGTGAGTTGGCTCCAGAAGTAGGGCAGATCTGCTCTGGAAACATCTGTAATCGTTGTGTAGGATGAGTGCCGTGATATCACCGCATGGCAGAGAAAATAACAACGACCTCCCCTGCAATGCTAGACGTGATGACTAATCTCCTGGACTTCGGTTTTAAAGCTGATTTTTTTCAATATTTATGACTGACTAATTTTCATCGCTGTTTTGTGAAAGGAGGACTATTATGCTTTTAACACTTTTTAGTGTATAATGTTGCTGTTTGAGCATAAAAAAAATATACAAAGTTATAAGATGTACAAAATCCACTCCAAAGGGAGTCATTTTCTATATCTGTTTCTGAACTTTCTCAAACCCCTTGAATGTGCTCTTGACACTTCACAGGCGCATTCTTCTGCCACCTGAGACTTAAATGATTCAACCCCTTTAAATATTGCTAGAGGACCATAAAACTCTCAACTAAATGTTCTGAGATTTTAAAAGATTTCGGTGTTCAACATCAATTAAAACTACATTAGCATGTATTAGATGTTTAAAATGTATATATTGGGGCGGCGTCATTTGTGGTGTTATAACATAGGTCTGTGAGTATTTCGATGATGTGTCTGTCTAATTATTATTCATGAGACTGAGTTTTCTTATCCTATGAGAAGACAATGCTTCTGAATCATTTGGCACAGTTTGGGAGACTGTGCAGTAGTTAGGTGTTCATGATGGGTCGTGGCACCAGTAGTGTTGTCAGGAAGTGCAAACTTCTACGATTCTGCATGGAAATGTTACAAATAAATTTACTAAAGCCGCATTTCTTGCTTGCATTTTGTGCACCGCTGAGTGGATTCTTAAACATTGCTGGTTGGCCATTGTGTTTACGCGCTTATCAGATATGACTGTGATTGGCTGTAATGATCATCGCTTTACAAGTGCACTTACACAGACGTTGAAGTGTTTGAATGCTGCATCTATCAGCTGATCCATCCACGGATCAAACACAATGCTCCAGTGCCCGATGACTTTTCTGTTCCTTTGAAGCAGATATATGTGTCTAAATGTTTAAATAATCACTTTAAATATTAAAATCTTGCATTTCCTCCCTTTTTTTACCTCAAATTTCTAGTTAGTCAGTATGGACCACCGACAGACTGATCGTTCTACTCCTCTCTCTAGCTCTCTCCTGCTTTTTTCCATCACACACACTCTCCTACTTTCTGCTCACAGCTTTCAACACCCATTTAAGTTGCCTGCAAACAGGAAGGTAATTATAATTGAGGGTTTATTTTTGTGCTGATCATTTCCTCTTTTATAGCTTAACTAGATTAAGACAACTAAACAAGAAGTTTCTTTTCAAGCACAACTGTTTTACTGCAGTGAGACCAGGGTGATTTTGAAGACAATGCTGTAGAGCCGTGCAGGGCAGGGGAAATCTGATAAAGAAAGGCTTAGGAATGATTCTCCAAAATAAGCCTCTTTGTTTTAATCTGGCCATGTTGTGCTGTGCTCAAGGATGGTTTTGTGCAGGCCTCAAGTCCTTCTCTACTAAATCTTTCTTTCATGAAGTATTCTAATGCAGACTCGCTGGCTATAATCTACATGCAAAGCAATACTATTGTGGGAGCCTCTGCAAAACCGCTAGATTGCAGCTCACAATTGGCTTATACCATTTTCACTCTATAAAACTTTGAAACTGTGCATTTACTGATAATCTACAGACAGCAGCACCCTATAATTTAATAGCTATTGTCCCAGTTCCTTTTTCTGAGATGATTTCGGCGGCCTAGTTCAGTGTTTCACTACCTTTTGAGAAGATTTAGAAATATAGAATCTGTTGAATATATTGCTGTCATGCAGTAATCCAAAGTAGATCTAGTTTCTTACTTGCATTGCTATTGATAAATGTTAGTCAAAGTTAGTAATGTTTGAGAATCACTAATCTAGTTTCTCACTTACATTGCTGTTGTTACTGCTAGTCAAAAGTTGTAATGTTTGAGAGTCACTAATCTAGTTTATCACTTGCTAACTGTTAGTTAAATGTAGTAATGTTTGAGAATCCCTAATCTAGTTTCTCATTTACATTGCTATTATTTCTGCTAGTCAAAATAGTAATGTTTGGGAGTCACTAATCTTGTTTGTCACTTGCTAACTGCTAGTTAAAGTAGTAATGTTTGGGAATAACAAATATATTTTCTTAGATTGCTATTGCTAACTATTGCTAGTCAAGGTTTGTAATTGCTAACTGCTAGTCAAAGGTAGTAATGTTTGTGAATAACTAATCTAGTTTCTAAAATTGCTATTGCTAACTGTTAGTCAAAGGTAGTAATGTTTGGGGATAACTAATCTAGTTTCTCACTTACATTGCTATTGCTAATTGTTAGTCAAAGGTTGTCAAAAGTAGTAATGTTTAAGAAACACTAATCTAGTTTCTCACATTGCTGTTGCTAACTGTTAGTCAAAAGTAGTAATGTTTGGGAATAACTATTGACTAATGTTTGGGAATAACTACTCTAGTTTCTCACCTACATTGTTATTGCTAACTGTTATTCAAATGTTGTAAATGCTAACTGTTAGTCAAAGGTAGTAATGTTTGGAAACTACTAATCTAGTTGCTCACATTGCTATTGCTAATTGTTAGTCAAGTATTGTAATTGCTAACTGCTAGTCAAAGCTATTAATGTTTGGGGATAACTAATCTAGTTTTCTCACGTTGCTATTGCTAATTGTTAGTCAAATATTGTAATTGCTAACTGCTAGTCAGCTATTAATGTTTGGGGATAACTAATCTAGTTTCTCAAATTGCTATTGCTAACTGTTTGTCAAAAGTTGTAATTGCTAACTGCCCGTCAAAGCTAGTAATGTTTGGGAGTAGCTAATCTAGTTTCTCAAATTGCTATTGCTAAATGTTAGTCAAATGTTGTAATTGCTAACTGCTAGTCAAAGGTAGTAATGTTTGGAAATAACTAACTAATCTAGTTCTCTCATTGCTCTTGCTAACTTCTAGTCAAAGGCCTTAGCTTTTTTTGTGCTTTGAGTTTATATACTGTGGGTGTTCTCTCCTCGTGTGGATTTCAGAATTAGCAGACGGCCTCATTACGGTTCATTAGAAAGTGCTGTATATCTGTGTGCCTGGGGACATGTCCTGCATTGAGGACATCCTGTCATATTGCAGTCAGTCACTTTGAGCACATGTGACCTCCGATGCATTGAGACAGATGCACAGTCACCATGCCTCAAGCCAGCCAGCTTAAAAAAGGCTTATGAAAAAGTGTATTTACAATTCGATACATGGATATTTGGCTGATATGATGAATTAGTGTTTAATGCTGGAGAAAATTTTGGAATTGCCTAGCTTTTGCGACCGATTTGCCAGTTTGATTAGATTTGTAGCTATATACAGTTGAAATCAGAATTATTAAACCCCCTTTGAATTTTTAAACATCAAATGATGTTTAACAGAGCAAGGAAATTTTCACAGTATGTCTGATAATAATTTTTCTTCTGGAGAAAGTCTTATTTGTTTTATTTCGGCTAGAATAAAAACAGTTTTTAATTTTTTAAAAACCATTTTAAGGTCAAAATTATTAGCCCCTTTAAGCTATATATTTTTTCGATAGTCTACTGAACAAACCATCGTTATACAATAACTTGCCTAATTACCCTATCCTGCCTAGTTAACCTAAATAACCTAGTTAACTAAGCCTTTAAATGTCACTTTAAGCTGTATAGAAGTGTCTTAAAAAATATCTAATAAAATATTATTTACTGTCATCATGGCAAAGATAAAAGAAATCAGTTATTAGAAAAGGTGCATTTACTGATAATCTACAGACAGCAGCACCCTATAATTTAATAGCTATTGTCCCAGTTCCTTTTTCTGGAATGATTTCGGCGGCCTAGTTCAGTGTTTCACTACCTTTTGAAAAGATTTAGAAATATAGAATCTGTTGAATATATTGCTGTCATGCAGTAATCCAAAGTAGATCTAGTTTCTTACTTGCATTGCTATTGATAAATGTTAGTCAAAGTTAGTAATGTTTGAGAATCACTAATCTAGTTTCTTACTTACATTGCTGTTGTTACTGCTAGTCAAAAGTAGTAATGTTTGAGTCACTAATCTAGTTTGTCACTTGCTAACTGTTAGTTAAATGTAGTAATGTTTGAGAATCATATAAAAGAAATTGAAAAAATATAAAATATATAAAAATAAAAAATATATATTAAAAATATAAAAGAATTCAAATTTAACAGGAGGGCTAATAATTCTGACTGCAGCTGTATGTGTTTAGTTTTATCCATCTAAAAAAACAATTGTAACCATTCTGAATAAAGTTGTTGAGTCTTAAGACTGTTGAACAGTTATCAGTTATCATCTTGCCCTTTATCCCACCAATGGTCTCATGACAGAGCGACTTTTCCCTGTAAGTCGACTTCATTCTCAAAACCCTGTCCCACCAAAGCGTCTGGCTTTCCTGTGACACGTGTATAACCTTGAGAAGTGTCCTCTTGCAGATTAATTTACCTACTTTCCTGCACCTTGAGGATCAGAATTCCCTCTCTCCAAATGAGCTACTGGTGGATGACCTAGAACAAGGCTCAGGAAATTCCTTTCGTTTTGAACCAGGACGCCTCATGACCCGAGTCACTAATTATACCTTTCTATGGGCAGCAGCAGAAGTTTCGTAATTACCCCTCTGGGTCCTTTGGCTCCATTCTTGTTTTAACAACGCTTGCATGGGATTAATGTTAAGAGAACGATATTTGAGCAGAATCACTTTTATTGCCCTGCTTTCAATCAGTATGTTTGCATGGACAAATGTTAATATGATTAAGACAATACTCTGATTAAGTATCTACCAGTTTTTTTTAATTAACATAATCTGGCTAAAGTCATAATTGAGGTAAACAAATCAAATAAGACATGGAGTTTTCACATTTTAGTCTCATGTTGTGTAGGATTTTGTTGCATTTTGTGACCTGATACACACACTGCTGTGCAGAGTTAGGGCTCATTCACCAAACGCATCTTTACTTCTAAAAACGCGAGATGCAAGGCTTCGGAATGGTTTGATAAAAAGTGCAGCATAAAGCACAAGGGTATTCAGACACAGCCATTGAGTGCCTGTAAACATAAATTTGCAATGGTTGTCCTGCTTTTGAGCTCTTCTGATTGGTCCACTGCTTTGATACTGACAGTGAAAAGCACCACTGCATGTGAAAATGAATGTTCTTCTAACTTGCCGTCTAAAAAAATGTGCCGCTTACATGTGCATACTTTAAAAGATGCTCACACACGTCCGTCAAGCACGTGTTTACATTAAAGAACAATAGAAAAGTAGCGCATTGTAAAGTAAACATGCGTTCTATGTGAACCGCCCCTTAATTTATCAACAAAAAGACGGATTCATATATTTCAATTTATTTTTCTGTTGAGTCTAGTCGTGTGAACCAACATTACAGTAGTGGCTTCTGCTGACTATTCAAATATTGTGAATTTGGCAACTCATGTTGCAAATCAAATGACGCTGGTAGTGACAATTTTCTCGGACCAATCGGTGATCATCAGTGTGTATATGTCACTTTTTGGTTATGGTACAGCTTGCTTGGAACTTCAACCAGGGTGGTATTAAAAAAGCACCAGGTATTAGGTAAGCAATTCAGTGGAAAAAGCCCCCAAAATGAGTCTAAACTCATACTAAACCAGAATGTGTCAGACCATGCAGTGAAAAATAGTCTTTGGAAAAAAAAATCACCCTTCATTTCTTTGATTAAATAAACACTGCTGCAGTAGACAGCAGTTTGATGACAAACAAAAGAATAATAAATAACTATTCATTTTGTTTTTATAGCGCGTATTGTCAGAGCAACAAAAATCAGTCCAAGGCACTTGAAATAGTTTTATTTAATAGTTTTCATTATATAGATTAAGCAAAATAAAGCAGAAAATAGTCAAGCACATCAAATACAAAACTTAAAACACACTTCATTTAATGTAATGAGTAATAATGTTGATTCATGTAATTCTGGATTGAACTTTGGGTGGGGATGCAATGACTATTAATCAAAATATGTACTATAATATATAAAAAAAAGAGCTTCTCCCTCCCTACCCTAGCTTTTATTTTTCGAACAATGTCAGAAATGTTTTATTAGAAGCACTTTGCCTCTTTATGATAAGTTGCTTAATTAATGCCTTCCTCATTTGTAAGTTACTTTGGACATTAAGCGTCTTCTAAATGTAAATAAAAAATGAAAGGAATATTCTAAAAGCATGTAAACACCTTATTTATAATCTTGTGTTATTTAGAGTAAGGTAAATAATCCGAATACTAATGCCCATGTAAATGTACCCAGTGTGTCTGAGTAATGTCTCCATCTTTGTCATTGAATGTTGTTTTTGTCAGCCACTCTTGTTACATGCACTTATGCAATGCAGTAGGCCGGTAGGTGTCATCTTGCTGTGTGCGGATCAGCTGTGGTTGAAGGGAAACGTGAGTCGCATGACTTTTCAGCCAAGAATAAACACAGAGGTGCCCGAAGACTTGCTGGAAAGGATGCCTTGGATGCCACTGAAGCATCTAGAAATACACAAGGAGCAAACTTAACAAAATGACGTGCATACCTGTGTATTTGTAGCTAGGTTTGTAGCTTTTAAGAACAGTAAGTCACATATCAGTGCTTGTTATCTTTATATAACTTCGTGTGGATCTGTATTTGGATAGAAGCAAAATGTAGGGTGAGCCATGGTTGTTGTTGTTGTTGTTGTTGTTAGCTAAAACTAAAACCAATGTAAAATTCAGGTGGTTACTTGAAGAAAAAAGTACTTGAGTAGAAACTATTTATTTTATCTGTTTCTTTCTAAATTGCATTATTTTAATATTTTTTTAAACTGTATTATCAAAATATATTTGTACTCTATTTATTAAATAAATTTTTTGAGGAAACTTTACTTTTTCATATTGATTCAATTAAATTAACATAACCAAAACACTAGAAAGTAGAAAACATTTATTTATTTATTGATTGATTGATTATTTTAATCTGTTTTTCTAAATTGTTTTATTTTGATATTTTCTAAGCTGTATTGTCGAAATATATTTTTACTCTTTTTATTAAGTTAAATTTTTGAGGAAACCTTTCTCTTTTTCGTTTAACTCAAATTATATTCACATAAAAACCAAAAAAATAGAAAATATTTATTTATTTATTTATTTATTTCGGTTTTTCTAAATTGCATTATTTTAATATTCTTTAAGCTGTATTATCAAAATATATTTGTACTCTTTTTATTAAATGTATTATTTGAGGAAACCTTTTTTTTTTTTTTTAAGTATAATTCAAATTATATTGACATAAAAAACAAAAGCTAGAAAATATTTCATTCATTCATTCATTCATTCATTCATTCATTCATGCATTCATTCATGTATTTATTTGATTTCTTTTTCTAAATTGTATTATTTTAATATTTTAAGCTATATTATCAAAATATATTTGTACTCTTTTTATTGAATTTATTTTTGAGGAAATTTGTCTTTTCTTCATTTAATTCACATTATATTGACAAAAATCAAAACAACTAGAAAACATTTATATATGTATTTATTTATTTATTTATTTTGTCTGTTTCTAAATTGTATTTTCATATTTTTAAAGCTTTATTATTAAATATATATATATTAGTATTATCAAATATATAGTTGTACTCTTTTTATTAAATGTATTTTTTGAGGAAACTTATACTGACATGAAAACAGAAAAAAAATGAAAATATTTATTTATTTATTTAGTTTTTCTAAATTGTATTATTTTAATATTTTTTAAGCGTATTTTCAAAATATATTTGTACTCTTTTTAGTATTTTTTTAAGGAAACCTTTCCGTATTGTTTAGTTTTTTTCATTTAATTAAAATTATATTGACATAAAAGCCCAAAAAAAACAGGCTTAAAAAATGACATAAGGCATAACAAAATTTCTAAAACCTAAAAAAAAATATTTAAATGCCTTTATGCAGATATTTGATGTATATTTGCTTTATATAAATAATGTAATGATATATTAAATATTATTAATTATTATTATTTCAAATTAAATGATGCTAGTTTTGAAGCGATAATTTGTGTGTTTTTTAAATAAAGTTTTTAGGTTTTTCCATCTGTTTCCGTAGTTGTTGCATAAATTCGTATTTAAAGTAAAAAATAATTTTCATCAGTTTTTTCTTTGTATCTTCTATTACTTTAATTTGCTTTTCTGATTTAAAGAAAAAAAAAAAGTGTCAATCCAGTAGTATCAACCAAATCTCTCGCTTTAGTTCTGTCTGATCTCCCCTAAACCTCCTCGTCCCAAGGGAATGCTAGGTCAGAATGTTAGCCTGTATTAGATTTGGGCTAGATTAGCTCTTGGCCCTCTCTGATTAGCCAGTTGGTACTAGCGTATTAGCGTTTGACTGAGACTAGGGTAATGCAGTTAGCATGATTAGGGGTGGGGGGGGGGGGGTATTGTTTGCTCATGGCCTTCTGTGTCTTATACCCCAAAACCCCACCCTGAAACAGCATATTTCACACACCAGCTGCTCCAAACCCATCGCTTTAATGACGGCTTAGAGGTGGCCATTGCAATGAGGAATGAGTTTGACACGGCACTCAATTAACATTCGCTTCTCAGTTTACATAAGCACCAAAACCATTTTGCGCAAGATTTTTGGTGCTTTTGTAAGTGTGATTTCAATATGAGGTATTTTTATCCATGAATATCCAATGAGGTATATGGTAGATGTTATTAAATTTGGTAATTGCTCATATCATCTCATGCATATATGCAGATGGGTTTGTTAATTTGCCTTGCAGATATGTCCCTATTTGAGAGCATGGCAGTTAGCCTAATACTGTAGCATTTCTTCCCAGAGACAAAAACAATCACTGTTTATATATCAGTGATGGCCTTTTCTTGAGAGTCTTGAGTTTTTACTATACATTCTTTGAATATCTTGGAATTTTGGATTTGTCTTGGTATAATATTTATTTATTATCTGTTGGATAACACTGTCTTACATAGCCAGACCTCTAGCTAGATGATAATTTAATGTTGGTGAGATTTTAGTTTAAGTCACAATTCATGCTATTAACAAACCATTAACGAAGACTACTAGCTCAATAAACCACTAATTAGCTGCTTATTAATAGTGAGGTGCAAATAAGGCTTATGTTTTGAGTAGGATTAGGCATGTAGAGTAAAATCATATTTAATAACTACCAAAACAAAAGTTAATATCACAATAATATGCAGGTAATAAGCCAGTAGTTAATAGCACAAATTGTGACTTGAAATAAAGTATTACCCTTATGTTTAATCTAGGGCTGTTTCAATGTTTCATATCATTCAGTATCGATATTTTATAACAATCCATTTAGAAATAAAGTCCAGTAGATTATTATAATTTTTTTTTAATTTAACCACTTTATTTAAATTTACTAACATTACTTGGGCAAATAGTTTTAATAGTCAAAAACAAAACAAAAAAATAAACAAAAGTATATTGTCTCTTATGTCTAATAATAAACATGAGTGTAAAAGAGACTCTTAAACATTACAAATTGTGAGGAAGAAAGACAAGTTGGTTAACTCACTCTGGTTTTAATGCTCCCAGAGTACATGTGACTACATTACTATGCTAAAAATTCTTTCAGATGGGGAGCTAGTGGCTTTGATGCACAAGAAAAGAAACCAAAAAGCCACTCTGGTGACCTGATATACCCTTTTTATTTACAATCTCCTCACTGCTGCTGTTATTCTGACATGAGGTCGCGATGACGAAACCCAACCCATTCACATCCGCTTGTTAAGTGTGACGTCACGCGAAGCGGCTTCCGGGTCCAAGCGCTCTGTCAAACTGTATGGGGAGACTCAACAAATGAAATAATAAACATTTACAAAGCGCTGTAATACTTTCGAAAATCACGATCGCAATATATATATCCATGCCTAATATCCGATGGCCAGAAAGTGATTGATTTTTAATAAATTGTTAAAATATTGGTGTCTGTGATGCAGCTAGTCCAGAGACTGTCATGTACTCCATGATTTTATATAAAATTCACTTTAAAGTGTGATATGACTAAAAAGTGGTCATAAACTAATGTTTTCTCAATTCAAATAAGTAGCAGCTTGGACCCGGAAACAAAATTCCATACGTCACGACTTAACAAGCGGATATCGCATCTAAAACCACGTGAAAAGCACAAGAGCATGGTTTTCTTCACCATTGTCAGTGCTCATGCTACCCTGGCGTCTGCCGTAAACCATTGCTGCAGTTCCGATACAAGTTTTACTTATGGAGAAAATGAATGAGCACTGCAGTGTTTGGGTGCACTGTGTTTGTCTGAGGTAATTAGTCTACCATTATTACTAAAATGTGTATATTCCATACAAGGTGTGAAACTGATTTGTTAGTTCTAGTCATATTAATTGCGGTGCGCTTGTGTCATTCTAAAAGGTTGAGGTCTTTTCAAATAGGTTCACCTGGAAAATTCAGGTGCACACGTACACATGTGCGCGTCGCTCGCTATTTGTCACCTCCATTGGAAATAACAAACTTGCACAGTCCCTAAGCTTATTGGCTCGTGCTCAGCCAGCCACATTTGAATAAAACTATAGCGGTTCCGAACTTTTTTTTTTTTTCAATGTTGACAATGGTGTACCGTTTTTCGATATTGACAATGGTAAATACCGATATGGTTTTTTTCGCCTAGCCCTAGTTTTTTTTAAATATTTAATACTATAATAAATATATAGAATAATATAATTTATACTAAAATATTGGGTACATTTTGGCTCATTGTGATTATTTAACTTGTGATGCCCCCCACCTGATTTTTTCCAGAGTGATTTTTCTCTGGCATTTGCTTTAAGACAGCTGGCGTCTTCATTGACTTGTCTAACATACTGTTCTGTGTTGAAAGCTTAATGGTGTCCTACCAGCGCAGGGTCGCCCAGAAATAACGCACCATTTCACTTTTTGGCAAAGGTGTCATGATTTCTGTGCTTGGGAACTCCGGATTAATCAATTCTGAATTAAGGGTCAAGCTGAGCGTTGGTTAAATCTCACCCAAATATGATTTTCAATCACAGCTCTGTAACTGGGAGAAGCAGTTTTTGTAGTATATAAGATGCCTTTGTGTTTATAGATGAAGTTGGTGTGAAAGGATGAAAGTGTGTCTGCATGAGGCTTTCTAATTACACTGGGAGTGCAGCCACAAACACACACACTTGAAGCTGCTGCCCTGCCCTTTTTAATTAATAATCTCTCTGGGTTTTAACCACACAACCATGACGGGTTACTCTGGAAAATCCTCTGTTTAAAGAAGATCTGTTCAGTGTTCGGCATGCGTTGACCATACTATGAAGGACAGTGGAAGGTAGTGCTGCACAATATATGTAATTTCAGCATCGATAACGCAATATGATCATTTGCAATAGTCACATCGCAGGATATGCAATGTTGAGTTTGTATTATAATTTATCATTTGCATATGTTTTTGAGGCCTGTTACTGTATGATTTTAAAACCATTCAAGCTTAAGATATTGTACTGTTTGTAACTTTTAATAACGATTAATTATTTCTCTTTTTATTATTCAATTACTGTACCTGAATACTGTTAGACCCGGAAAACTATGTAACATTGTTTATTTCAATTGTATGAATTTTTTAATTCAGTTCGTATTGATCTATGCTTGTAGATTGTTTATTGTATTTTATGCAGGTGCACTTCTCCACAGAATCATCCCAATCTGTCCGAAATGATTAATTCTTTCCAAATAGAGATATTCAAGTAATCTGGTGAAATTGTATCGCAATATATATTGCAGAATAACAAAATATTGCAATGTTAGATTTTTACAATATTGTGCAGCCCTAGTGGAAGGTAAATAAATCACTTTGAAATAATTTTGAATATTAATATTATGTACATTTTCACATCACAAAATTGCCATAAGGCTGAATCAGCGGAATCCTACCAATCATGTTGAGGATTGAAAACATGCTTCGTGAAGAAATCAAGATGTTATATTTTAATTCAGAAACCTTTAAGTAAAAAAAATATTAATTGTTGTTAAACCTGTATGTTCACAGCTAATTTTTCGAACTGTCGTGTGATGTATGAGCAGTTCACACGTGTGCTTTGAATCGTTTTTTCACTTAGTTTGTTCATAAGTCATTTTTATTGCACTTAGTTTGTCCATAAGATGATTTTTATTGATCATAACGCTTTTGTGGAAAAGCACAGACATGGCAAGTTATTGAATGACAGATTGTGGCTTTGAAGAAACGAACAATGTCAGGATTTTGAAGAAACCAACAATGTCAGGATTTTGGACTGTAGCAATTGAGGATTGTCATTGTAATTAGTACTAGCCTATATCGATTTAAACAATCTCATGATAGGTCAGGAAATGCACTAATTCAGGGGATTTTATTTTATTTACTTTTTTTTTTGCACAAAAGATGGCAAAAATTGGCTTTATTTGGGTTGGGTTGTACCATATCAAGAATACAGAGTACTTTGGTGTTATTGTAGTACGGTACTTTAGTTGTTGTTTAGTGTTAAAATACTGTACTTGGGATTTGTTGCTCGCTTATTGTTTCATTGTATTTGCTTATCTTTCTATTTTTGTGACTCTGGACCAATTGGCAATTGTGTCAATTGGCAGAAATTGAGATTTATACTTCATCTGAAAGCTAAATAAATACACTAGTCATTGATGTATGGTTTGTGAGGATAGAATACTATTTGGCTGGGTTACAATTAATTGAAGATCTGGAATCTGAGGGTTCAAAAAAATCTGAAATATTAAGAAAATGACCTTTAAAGTTGTCCAAATGAAGTTCTTAGCAATGCATTCATCAAAGATTTTGTTTAGAAATTTAGTACAGTGGGACGTTTACTAAAGATTTTCTTGGAAGATGGTCTTTACTTTAATGATTATTGGCATAAAAGAAAAATCAATAATTTTGACTCAAATGCATTGTTGGCTATTGACAAAAACATACCTGTGCAACATTTGTGCACATTTATGTATTTTTAAACATTTAAAAAAAATCTTTTAATTAAAAATCTGTCTTTAATGTCATTCAACTTCATTTTTTGGCTCTTTTTTAAAGTATCAGGTCAAACAACAGTACAGATTTTTGAAAGTATTGATTTGGCACCAGTATCATAAATGAATATTTTATATTTGATATCTTATTTTCAAGTGACATTGAGGATTTTTGACTCAAATATTGCTACTTTTATAAATGTAATCAAGTTGTTTAAATTAGATAAATCTCCTCATGTTGGTGACCTACATTTGATAGTCATTAGCTAGTATTCGATTATCAGGTTTCAGTTCAGTGATGAGTTATCGGGTAAACAGGAAGCTGTGTATAAGATCACTGAAAAATCACATGGACACATCATTCACTTCCTGTGGACAAAGCATGTGAAGCCATGCTGGTATTGTTTTAGTATCATTGTGTTGTTGCAGAGATTCTTTCTATATTTTTCCATGTTTTTTTGGGGAAGTTTGTTTTTTTTTTGCATCATGGAACAATACTCTTAAAGGCATAGTTCACCCAAAAAGGAAGATTTGCTGTTAATTTACTCAATTTATAATATCCTAGATTTATCCTAGACTTATTTTATTCAGTAAATCTTTAAAGAAGAAATTTCTAGCTGAAACTGTGGTCTTTAGTGATTCATAAAATGCAAAAGTCGTTGATAATTAGCACTTTGAGAGACAAAAAACATGTACAAGCAAAACAAAATTAATACCTGTCACTCCTGATAAATACATTGAAATCTTATGAAGTAAATCTATTGGTCTGTACAAAAAAAAAAGGCATATTATTTACAACATTATGTATATTAACAAGCACAAGCCTTCTGTCACATGATAAGCTTGACATGTCAGTGCAAAAATGATTAGAATCTATTCAGGGCTTTCTCATAACTAACTAGTTGATTTAATAGTTCAGACATCACGCACTCTTAATTGATTTTCTGGATATGTAGTTCTGCAAATCCCTGATCATGGATATGAAGGCAGTTCTTTTGTTTACTTGTGCCGCATTGAAACATGAGTCATTTGGCCACCCCTGTAGAAACTAGAATGAAAATTAGCGATGCTTTGCAAAAGAGATAATCCTCTTGCCTTAGAGAAGCCAGATAACAGCTTTCAGCCCTTCAAACACTGCAAGATGTAAATCTGGAACAAAGCTTTGAATTAATTTTTCTGTAGTGGAACTCAATGAAAAAGGGGCAAGATCAGGTCCTGGTTGTTTTACGTAATGCTGTGTTTTGCTGATTTTGGCTTCTCTAAGTTGCATTTCACACTCACCAATAGTGGTTTTTGGAGCTTAAATCTGTTAGATGGATTTTGTGCAGTCAACATAGTTTGACTTGACACATTAAAGGTGCCTTTTTTTCAGATTTATTTATAATTTTCATTGAGGCCCACTTATAATGTTAGCAAGATTGTTATGTCCAGTTTTCCGTCTTGTTTAAACGTCTCTTTGGAAAGATTGCAACATCGACTCATTGGAAATACATGCTTAAAGGGATGGTTCACCCAGGATTGAAAATTACCTCACCATTTACTCAGTGGTTTCAAAACTTTATGAGTTTCATTATTTTGTTGAACACAAAAAAATGATATTTCGAAGAAAGCTGAAAGTCTGTAGCCATTGACATCCATAGTATTTGTTTTTATTACTACAGAAGTCAATGGTTTCCAGCTTTCTTCAAAATATCATCTTTTGTGTTCAACAGAGGAAAGAAAGTTAAATAGGTTCGAAACAAGTTAAGGGCAAGTAAATGATGACAGAATCCGGTACTACTTGGCAGTATGACACCAACAAATGTTGCTACTTTTCACACTAATTATATTTTCAGGGACATATTAGCAGTAAATAAAGGATTTTTTATTATTATTTTTGCTAGGTGATCTGTGCGATAAGCCCCGCCTACTATTGAAAGTGTAGAAGAAGGATGTTTATCTGAAACGTACAACAAAACACACCCTAAGTGACGTATTTTTAATTTGGAAAAATGTAGATGCCGCCCTGTATTGTATTTGTCATCTGAAATGTGTAACGAAACGTACCCGGAGCAATGTATTTCGTGAAAATATAGGCTCATATTTTCAATGAGGCAATGTATTAAACATTTCTGAGACAAAATCTGAAACTGAATATGAAAAACATAATTAATGAATTAAGTAAGTTGTTTATTTATTTGGATTAATGAGGACGTTCTACAATGTGCAGGATGTTTTATAGTACATTGACCACTTATTTTTTAAAAGACCAAGGGAAATCTAATTTCTCAATTCATTAGCCTTTTTAATATGATTAAAATTGTTGTGTTTTTGCTGAATGCACTCTGTCCTTTAAACTTTGGAGAAGACAAATAGTAGTAAATGTTGTGTTATGTATTTATTGTTTGTGAATACATAAAATTCCAGTAACCTTTTTTTTTTTCATGCTAGTAACTCATTCTGTTATAGTTCTAGAAATACTATATTGTATCCTATATTCAGATTCATTGTATCCTATTTTAATTCAGATTATTCTTTTGTATTTATTTAGTTTTTGTATGTATTTTTTACATGCTGATGCTATTGTGATTGTAAAAAAAAATTAATTAATAAAAGTTTGGAGTCAGATAAAATATTGTAAATCAGTAATAATTGTGGAACAAGAACTATAATTTAAAATGTCTGTTTTCAATGAGAATACATACATTTTCAGCATAATTTCTCTTCAGTGTCACATGATCCTTCAGAAATCATGTTGACATGCATGCTTTGTAAACATTTATTAATATTAACAGCACAGAGAACAGTTGTGCTATATGATGTAAGCATACATGAACAGAAAACTCAAGAAATCTCTGCATCTGTTTAGAATAGAAACTTTCTGTGACATTATGCTTTCTTTGACAATCCATTTAATGCATTTTTTGTTGAATAAAGTCTTCGGTTTTGAACAGTAGCCTAGCAAACGCTTGTAAAATATCACATCTGTGAAATACATAGCGCTACTTCAATTCAACAGATTTCAGTTTCATTCACGAAAGACCTTGGATATAGAAAAGGAGAGCGACTCTTATAATGAATGAGGTCACCACCAGCTAATCCTCTCCTCTCAAACCACATTATTCTCCTCCTGTCGGGGCCGTTTTACCATTTCATGCCAAACTGTTCCATATGTTTTCTGGCACAGCTTAGCCATAAAGGGACCCTGTACATAGACCTTCCTTTATATTGACCTCCTTTCATCTGTTCGGGAGTCACATGTAAGCCATTATGGCAGTGATGATGGTCCTTTTGTGGTGAAGTGATCCTGTGCGTTTGGTCTCAGTTTTTTGTGGCCCCTGAGGGCTGAATGTCTGTCATCAGACTCCAGCTGCAGTGCGCTTCAGTGTGAGCTTTATGAGTGATGTTTGTGTGGAAAAAAAAACCCGTCACAAAGAATAATATCTATGATATGATGTAGCCAATGAAAGCTGTACAGCTTGCTGGACGAAAAGACTGTCTGTGCATATAGTAACATTAGCACAGAGATGCGCTGCACTATGCTTGCGTTAGGAGGTACGTTGAAGCCCTGACTTCTCGAAAGGGCTTTGAATTTTCTCTTTTTCTCAATTAACTTTAGGTTTTCTTTGTGTTGAAAACATTTTGTGTTGTGATTTTTGTGGATAGTTGATCCTGGGAATAATTGTATTGGGAACAATTGATAACAATGTATATTTGTAGATCTTTTTTTTTTTTTAAAGCTGCTTTTGATTGATTCATACTATAAAACCACTTTTACATTTTTAAACCACTGTTTATGTTGCTATATTTATATTGATACATTATACTATTATTATTAATATCAATAATCTATGCTAAGCTATGCTAAAAGTGCTCTCACCTGACTCAGAGATCTGCTGAATGGATTCAAAAATAGTAAAACTAAAAAAAAAAAAAAATCCAGATTATCAGGAAGTGTTTTTATAATATATATATATATTAAAAAATAAAAAATATTTAAAAAATTATTATTATTTAAAAAATATATATTTTTGTAGAACATTTACACCTTTTCAGTTTGTTTGTAATGCAATGTAATGTATAACTCAGGAATGAAATAAAATAATAATTGGGAAAAGTTTAAAACTCTTGTTTTTGAGCAAGATGCTAATGGTCTAATCCGATTCAATGATCTATGCTAAGCTAAAAGTGCTCTCGTCCAACCCAGAGATCTGCTGAATGGATTCAAAAATAGTAAACGTCTAAACAATTCCCTAAATGTCAGGAACTGTTTTTATATATTTTATATATTCACTTAAATTAATAAAATAGTTTAATCCAATGAGCTATCTTAATAAGACTATATATATAGTTTTTTTTAGAACCCTTACACCTTTTCAGTATGTATGTAATGCAATGCAATGTAATGTATAACTCAGGAGTGAAATAAGGCAATACTTGGGAAAATGTTAAAACTTGTTCATTTTTGAGCAAGATGCTAATGGTCTAATCCGATTCAATGATCTATGCTAAGCTAAGCTAAAAGTGCTCTCGCCCAACCCAGAGATCTGCTGAATGGATTCAAAAATAATAAAAAAATCGGGAAAAAAAAAATCCAACATGCCAGAAAGTGTTTTTATAATATATATTTATTTAAATTAATACTTTTATTAAAATATATATATTTTTTTAACCTTTACACATTTTCAGTATGTATGTATGTAATGTATTACTCATGAATGAAATAAGACATGTTGTGCAAGGAAAGAGGTGATGAAAGAACATTTATGATGAATGAGAAACCTCCACTTGCTACTAGGGCTTTATTACATACTATATCTGAAAAGAAGCAGGTAAACTAATAATACAGCAGCAGGATGCAGTCAGTGGTGCCTCACAGACCGTACAGCATGTCTGAATATGGATCTAATCAATATATATGCAGTGGTAGTACCTCCTTTACTTAAAAACAAACTGCAGATGAAGGGATGTGAAAAACCACACAGGAAGGGATTGTTTCATTCATGCTTTTTAGAGGAGGATATTGATCGGAAACGGAGGATATTAGATTATGCATGCTGTTTTATGATGGAGTGTAAAATTTCAAGACAGCGTAAGCATCTCATTCACATTTGCATCTAAAAATATACATGAATAATCAATGTTTAAAAATTGTATAAATGTTAAATAAAATCTTAAAAATCTATGTGAATGATCAACGTTTAAAAGTCTTATAAATGTTAAAAATAAAATATGTAAAAATATATGAGAATGGAATTAGCAGTGTGTGAGTGGATAAAACTAGGTCCCTTCAAATTTGTTAATTATATTATTTTGTACATTTATTATTTTTGTATTATTAGTGGTTGTACTGTTATGGCTTCTGTTACTTTAAGAATTTGATTTTACTGCAGTGTAATGAATATGTTCCTGTTTCAGTTTCTTTGAGTTACAATTTAAAATGAATTTTAAATAGTCGTGAAAACGCTTAAGTTTCATTATTGTGGTTTGATATTCAGTCTCTAGTCCACATCACAATTTGGTTAAATATGCAGCACTGCTTTTGATTCATTATTTCACAATTTGCCAAATTTCATGCTATTCTGTGGCTATGGCCAATTCCATTTTTATGACACGTTGGGACAATCACAGTGCCTTAGTCTGCTTTTCTTTTTATTATGTTCCTAAAGTTCTTTATCAGGGTTCATAAGGTCATGGAAAACCTGGAAAAGTCATATAAATTTTGACATGGCATTTTCCAGGCCTGGAAAAGTTTTGAAAAAACAGAAAAACCCACAATTTTTGGAAAAGTCATGGAAATTAGTTTAAAGGGCACCTATAATAAAAATCATCTTTTTAAAGCTGTTTGGACAGAACTGTGTGTGGGTATAGTGTGTCCACTGTCATATTGGGGTGATATAAAGCCAATAACTCTCTTTTTTTAAATTTCCTGACATTAAAATAGGATCCAAATCCCTCCCGTTTTGAGGCCGACCGCAACTTGACGTAGGAGTGCGGTTTCCCCGCCCACCGAATTGAGTGACAGCCGCGTATTAACATGTCTCCGTAGTAACGTGTATAATCATATCAACAAGACAGGACGTGCGCAAAGCAACCGGGTTAAAAAGATCTGTTCAGCTCGCTCGGATCATCAATTATCATTAAATGTGATCAAGAGTGAGTTTTACAAGTTTAAAACGTTTTTAAAACAGTGCATGTTTGTAATGAATTACAGCGATTTACTTAAGCTTTACTTCATCACCACAGCCGCTTGTCAGTACAATTATAAAAGAAGACACTTCAATCCCGGGTTGTGGATGTTAAATCAGCTTTATTTTGTACATTAACATAACGGATATCTATACAGCAGTGGATATTAACATGTATCCTGTCATATTTGCTGTGCAAAAACAGTGCAAAGTTAAACGCGCGCGCTGTATGTGTGTGTGTCTGAGTGTGTGCGTGAACTTTGTAACAACATTGTGTGTGACTCATCGCAGAAAGGCTTGAATTAACTCCACAACAAATACATCAAATAATCATTGGGAAAGTTCTTATTGTAATATTTCTCACAAACGTTGCGTGAGATCTGCTTCCTTCATGTCTGTCTGTTTATCTGACGCAGTTGAGGCAGAGATGGAGGCCAACTCTGACAGGCACGTGGGAACGGTGGGCGGGGAGAACCAGCATTAAAGACACAGGCCACAAAAACAACTACATAGTGTTCAAAGCAGAAAATCACAACATTCTAAAAGGTATAACAAATAATCTGATTTGTGTTTTGAACTGAAATTTTACAGACACATTCTGGAGGCACAAAAGACTTATCTTAAATCTTAAAAAAGGGATAAAATAGGTGCCCTTTAACAAATATCTGTATACTTGAATATAGGTTAGTTGTCTTTACTTATTTTTACTTATTTTCTGTTCTGTTTCTGGCCAATCACATACTCTCACGTTATTATTAGTGCCGTGTAAGCGTTATCTAAATACATTTTACATGGATATGAAATAAATTTAAGCTAAATAGATTGTTGTGTGTTTTAGGATATGGTGTAATAAATTTAAACGTGCATTGTTTTTCTTATTATTTACCACGTTTACATAGGCAATCAAATTCATTTGAAAGTCTTGGAAAAGTCATCGATTTTTTTTTTTTATAGTAAAAATGTGTATAAACCCTGCTTTATGCACTTCCGAAGTTTTTCAAATTAAGAGCACATGGCCCGGGGAAGAAAGTAAGCATCTTAATATGCGAGTTTGTTAGTGATTTTGCACAACTGGCATCTAACAAGATCAAATCGCATGTTAGCCCTCCAGGTTCCCTCGAGTTTGCTCACAGACACTTTGTAATAGTTCAGCATTTCTGTTCCCCGAGCTGATAATTAGCCTCACCGGTTTGAAAACACACCCCATATCATCTCGGCCCTCATTAACGCTCTGCTGAGACTGTGTTTTTTCAGCTTACTGTTAAACTACTGTACTCCTCCTGGTCCACCCTGATGACGCCCATCGTGTTTATCCGTACTACACTGTGTGGAGCATTGATTCTAATAGCAGGAGGAGATTACACCTCACCATCTGTCTGTCTGCTCCCTAAAACCATCAGCAATGTTACCAAGCCTTTGGTCTCGTTTACTTCTATCGTATGGATGTGTTTGGTGAGCTGAACTGTGAATGATGACTGAATTTTCTTTTTTGGCTTAACTAATGCCCCTTTTCATAATGTAAAATAAATCTCTGGTGTCCCCAGAATGTGTCTGCACTGTAAAAAAATTCTGGTTTCTACACAATTACATCATGTTGTCCCAACACAAATGGATTAAGTTAACTTAATAGTTTTTAACAAATTGAACATAAAGCAATTACGTTCCGCCCCCCCCCCCAAAATAATTGTGTTGATTTAACTCATTTTAAATAAGTAACTTGAACAAGCAGCAAAAGTTCTTTTTTGAGTGTGTAACGTTTCAGCTCAAAATACCTCACATATTATATATTATAGAATTTAGTGTGTGTCCCTTTAAATTCAGACAAGCTGCTGCTCTCCAGAAGCAAGCAGAGCCGTTAAATGCTATTCTGATATTCCAGAAACAACAAAACAAGTCAATTTCACGCAGCCAAAATGATCAGTACACTCAAAAAAATAATATTTTGCTGCTTGTTCAAGCTACTTATTTAAAATGAGTTGAAACAACATAATTATTTTGTGTTTTTCAGGGCAACTTAATTGTTTTATGTTCAATCCACTTAAATTTGTTAACTCAATCGATTTGTGTTGGAACAACCTGAATGAATTGTGTGGAATCCTGCATTTTTACAGTGTAGAGGATTAAAGTCTTACATGTTCAAACCAGAGTCAGGCTAAGTTTCACCCGCTTCGAATGTTATCAGTCGATTGAATGGGCGTTATCAGTGGTTATCAGCTGATAGATATGGGCCAGTAGGGGCCTTCTGTGCCTACTGAAAGGCTCAGAAGGCTGTTATCAACCATCCACATGGTTAATCAGCTATACTAATAGAGAAGAGTTCAGATCCAGATCTGTTTTTACATTACTGTGACGGTTGGGTTTAGGGTTGGGGTAGACGTTAGTAAAATACAATAAATGGGAAATAATATCATTTAATAAATAATATAAATAGTCAGCATAGGCTCATTCTGCATTTTGTCTTTAAAACGAACGCTGCGTGGCGGTATACGCGCTTACCTCCATATGAACGGCTTTTCTGCTGTTACCAGTTTCTCCAGTGGCTAACTGTGTACGTCGGCAGACTTGTGACATGGTGCAGAGTTGACAGCGATGATGGGGTTCGAGTCTGGTGAAGAACGGTTTCAGAAAGCATGTAAGACAATGGCCAAACAAGTAAATTATTTGTTTTTTATTGCTTTTTTAAAAACTGACGGTTGGGTTTAGGGAAGGAGGAGGGCGGGTTAATCGGTGCTTTTGAAAAAAAAACTGACGGTTGGGTTTAGGGAAGGAGGAGGGCAGGTCAATCGGAGCGGCCTCTGGTGGATTTACGCAAGAAGAGCAGATATTTGATATCTTATATAGCTGATTAACCATGTGGATGGTTGATAACAGCCTTCTGAGCCTACCAGTAGGCGCAGAAGGCCCCTACTGGCCCATATCTATCAGCTGATAACCACTGATAACGCCCATTCAATCGACTGATAACATTCGAATTCGCTGTAAGTTTACACAACAGTGATGTATCCAAAAGCAGACAACTTTTTGCTTTGCGTAAAAAAAAAAAAAAGTTTAACATTTACACAACTACACTCACCGGCCACTTTATTATGTACACCTTACTAGTACCAGTTGGACAGGTGTACCTAATAAAGTGGCGGGTGAGTGTACGTTTACAAAATGATTCGCATTTACATATACACGATAATGGCCAAAAATGCTGTCTTGCGTATGCCAGGCCAGTATTTGGCGCTGTCACCTTGTTAGTAAACAGTACCTGTAGGAAAGTGATAATGTGTTGTCTCGGCACTGGTGTGTATGCAGAATTTGTTGGTGTGTAAGATGCGTCTCCGCTGTTGCTTGTAATTATTATGTTTTGGTATTGGGTGGAAAGGAACAGATTAAGGGATGATAATATAATAAGATCCTCGTCCTGTGTCACTAGGAAAGTGAAATCTGAGGGGCTCGTTTTTCCACACTCTTGCAGAAAAAGTTACCAAAACCTGTCCTCTTTTTCACATTTTCTGGGTTGGTGATGGACCAGGGATTGATTATAGCACTCAAACATAGAAAAGGTCAGGTTTCATGATGTATCCCTTTTAAAATCATTGGACTATTGCAGATTTGGAGGCTTTCTGTCAGTATATGTCTGTCTGCAACTCAGATGCTCATGTTTCTGGAGGTTTGACCATGACCTGCTCTCTGACTGGTTACATCAGCTCCTCTCCAATCACTGGAATCCTGAGCAGCCGGTGATGCAACAGCGAGCCGGAAATACTGACTGCTGACAGACACACATGTCAGGAAGAGTTTTAGAGCCTTGGCCGAGCAAGGACGTCTCCAAGCACAGACCACATGGAACCAAATAAAAAGTGTACTTTAATTGTCAACGTTCTTCTATCTATCTATCGTTCTATCTATTGTTCTATCATTCTATCTATTGTTCTTTCTATCGTATTATCTATCGTTCGATCTATCTTTGTATCTATCGTTCTGTCATTCTATCTATCATTCTATCGTTCTATGTATTATTCTATCTATCGTTCTATATATCTATCTGTCTATCTGTCCGTCTGTCTATCTATCTATCTATTGTTCTATAGTTCTATCTATCGTTCTATCCATCGGTCTATCCATCTATCTATCCATCCATCCATCCATCCATCCATCCATCCATCCATCCATCCATCCATCCATCCATCCATCCATCCATCCATCCATCCATCCATCCATCCATCCATCCCTCTCCCTCTCCCTCTCCCTCTCCCTCTCCCTCTCCCTCTCCCTCTCCCT